>JAMPIV010018759.1:0-42809 GCA_024509875.1 Oreohelix idahoensis
AAGTAGGGGTGTGTACTCACAGGAATAAATGTAAAGTAGGGGTGTGTACTCACAGGAATAAATGTAAAGTAGGCAGTGTGTACTCACAGGAATAAATGTAAAGTAGGGAGTGTGTACTCACAGGAATAAATGTAAAGTAGGGAGTGTGTACTCAGAAGAATAAATGTATAGTAGGGGTGTGTACTCACAGGAATAAATGTAAAGTAGGGGTGTGTACTCACAGGAATAAATGTAAAGTAGGGGTGTGTACTCACAGGAATAAATGTAAAGTAGGGAGTGTGTACTCACAGGAATAAATGTAAAGTAGGGAGTGTGTACTCACAGGAATAAATGTAAAGTAGGGGTGTGTACTCACAGGAATAAATGTAAAGTAGGGAGTGTGTACTCACAGGAATAAATGTAAAGTAGGGAGTGTGTACTCACAGGAATAAATGTAAAGTAGGGAGTGTGTACTCACAGGAATAAATGTAAAGTAGGGAGTGTGTACTCACAGGAATAAATGTAAAGTAGGGAGTGTGTACTCACAGGAATAAATGTAAAGTAGGGAGTGTGTACTCACAGTAATAAATGTAAAGAAGGCAGTGTGCACTCACAGGAATAAATGTAAAGTAGGGAGTGTGTTCTCACAGGAATAAATGTAAAGTAGGGAGTGTGTACTCACAGGAATAAATGTAAAGTAGGGAGTGTGTACTCACAGGAATAAATGTAAAGTAGGGAGTGTGTACTCACAGGAATAAATGTAAAGTAGGGAGTGTGTACTCACAGGAATAAATGTAAAGTAGGGGTGTGTACTCACAGGAATAAATGTAAAGTAGGGGTGTGTACTCACAGGAATAAATGTAAAGTAGGGAGTGTGTACTCACAGGAATAAATGTAAAGTAGGGAGTGTGCTCTCACAGGAATAAATGTAAAGTAGGGGTGTGTACTCACAGGAATAAAAGTAAAGTAGGGGTGTGTACTCACAGGAATAAATGTAAAGTAGGGGGTGTGCTCTCACAGGAATAAACATAAAGTAGGGAGTGTGCACTCACAGGAATAAAAGTAAAGTAGGGAGTGTGCTCTCACAGGAATAAATGTAAAGTAGGGAGTGTGCTCTCACAGGAATAAATGTAAAGTAGGGGTGTGTACTCACAGGAATAAATGTAAAGTAGGGAGTGTGCTCTCACAGGAATAAATGTAAAGTAGGGAGTGTGCTCTCACAGGAATAAATGTAAAGTAGGGAGTGTGCTCTCACAGGAATAAATGTAAAGTAGGGAGTGTGCACTCACAGGAATAAAAGTAAAGTAGGGGTGTGTACTCACAGGAATAAATGTAAAGTAGGGGGTGTGCTCTCACAGGAATAAACATAAAGTAGGGAGTGTGCACTCACAGGAATAAAAGTAAAGTAGGGAGTGTGCTCTCACAGGAATAAATGTAAAGTAGGGAGTGTGTACTCACAGGAATAAATGTAAAGTAGGGAGTGTGTACTCACAGGAATAAATGTAAAGTAGGGAGTGTGTACTCACAGGAATAAATGTAAAGTAGGGGTGTGTGCTCTCACAGGAATAAATGTAAAGTAGGGGTGTGTGCTCTCACAGGAATAAATGTAAAGTAGGGGTGTGTGCTCTCACAGGAATAAATGTAAAGTAGGGGTGTGTGATCTCACAGGAATAAATGTAAAGTAGGGGTGTGTGATCTCACAGGAATAAATGTAAAGTAGGCAGTGTGCTCTCACAGGAATAAATGTAAAGTAGGGAGTGTGCTCTCACAGGAATAAATGTAAAGTAGGGAGTGTGCACTCACAGGAATAAAAGTAAAGTAGGGGTGTGTACTCACAGGAATAAATGTAAAATAGGGAGTGTGCTCTCACAGGAATAAAAGAAAAGTAGGGAGTGTGCACTCACAGGAATAAAAGTAAAGTAGGGAGTGTGCTCTCACAGGAATAAATGTAAAGTAGGGAGTGTGCTCTCACAGGAATAAAAGTAAAGTCAGAGGCATGTTCTCACAGGAATAAATGTAAAGTAGGGGTGTGTTCTCACAGGAATAAATGTAAAGTAGAGGGTGTGTTCTCAAAGGAATAAATGTAGGGGATGTTTTCTCACAAGAATAAATGAAAAGTAGGGAGTGTGTTTCAAAGGATAAAAATCACAAGAATAAATGAAAAGTAGGGAGTGTGTTCTCAGGAATAAATGTAAAGTAGGGAGTGTGTTCTCACAGAAATACATTTAAACAGGGGGTGTGTTCTCACAGGAATACATTTAAACAGGGGGTGTGTTCTCACAGAAATAAATTTAAAGCAGGGGGTGTGTTCTCACAGAAATACATTTAAACAGGGGGTGTGTTCTCACAGAAATAAATTTAAACAGGGGGTGTGTTCTCACAGAAATATATTTAAACAGGGGGTGTGTTCTCACAGAAATACATTTAAACAGGGGGTGTGTTCTCACAGAAATAAATTTAAAGCAGGGGGTGTGTTCTCACAGAAATACATTTATACAGGGGGTGTGTTCTCACAGAAATACATTTAAACAGGGGGTGTGTTCTCACAGAAATACATTTAAACAGGGGGTGTGTTCTCACAGAAATACATTTAAACAGGGGGTGTGTTCTCACAGAAACAAATTTAAAGCAGGGGGTGTGTTCTCACAGAAATACATTTAAACATGGGGTGTGTTCTCACAGAAATACATTTAAACAGGGGGTGTGTTCTCACAGAAATACATTTAAACAGGGGGTATGTTCTCACAGAAATAAATTTAAACAGGGGGTGTGTTCTCACAGAAATAAATTTAAACAGGGGGTGTGTTCTCACAGGAATAAATGTAAAGTAGAGGGTGTGTTCTCACAGGAGTAAAAGTAAAATAGGGTGCATGTTCTCATAGGAATAAATGTAAAGTAGGGGTGTGTTCTCACAGGAATAAATGTAAAGTAGAAGGTGTGTTTTCACTGGAATAAATGTAAAGTAGGGTTGTGTTCTCACAGGAATAACTGTAGGTGTGTTCTGAAAGGAAAAAATGTAAAGTAGAGGGTGTGTTCTCAGAGGAATAAATGTAGGGGGTGTTTTCTCACAAGAATAAATCTAAAGTAGGAGGTGTGTTATCAGGAATAAATGAACATTGGGGGGGGGGGGGTCTCACAGGAATAAATGTAAAGTAGGGAGTGTGTTCTCACAGAAATAAATTTAAAGTAAAGGGTGTGTTCTCACAGGAGTACAAGTAAAATAGGGGGCATGTTCTTACAGAAATAAATGTAAAGTAGCCGGTTTGTTCTCAGAGGAATAAATGTAATTAGGGGGTGTAAAATCACAGGAATAAATGTAAAGTACAGATTGTGCATGCACAGGAATTAATGTAAAGTAGAGATTGTGTATGCACAGGAATAAATGTAAAGTAGGGGATGTATTCTCACAGGAATAAATGTAAAGTAGAGGGTGTGTTCTCACTGGAATAAATGTAAATTAGAGTGTGTGTTCTCAGATGCAAAAATTTACAACAATTGTAGTAATTCTTTTTTTTGACTTTAAACATGAAACTTTTGTTGATTAATGTCATCTTTCCATTTTATTACAGTATCATATAATAATTATGGAACAAATAAAGGCCATCTTACAAGTACCATGTTCAGCTTATTATACAGAAGTGTTAGTGAGGTAAGGCAGCTTTACAAACAAAGACTGCTACGCACCTGGAGCAGAGACTATTGTTTCTCCTATATCATTACCTGTCAACTTGTACATTATTATTGTCAAATGTACATTTCTTTTGATAATGTTAGCAGTGTATGGCCGTACAGACTCGTGGTACGGATTTTCTCCCATACAAAAAATAAAAATCGAAAAAAGTTTTTTTTTTAAATCAGAAAATATTTTCTAGCCCAGGTTTTTTTTTAACCAACATTTTTTTTTTAAATTCAGGAATTCTTGGTGTCAGTTTTGCTTGCCACCAAACTTTGACGCCATTTTGATTTAAAAAAGTTAAGTACTTATAACTTAGTTCAATATTGTTGTTGATTTGCTTTGTTGCAATTTAGTTGTTGTCTTAATCTTTCCTCAGGGGCGCATTCCCATAGTCAGTTATGACTGAAGGGGCTATTATTATTATGACTTAAGGCATATTAAATTTAGTGATCATGGGGTGCAGCATGATGAAAGCATACTGGCAATTGGCCTCTCAAACAGAGCATTTATCAAAGAAATGGAGCTTGATAGTAAGTACAGAGTTCATTTTTTGAGGATATCAGAAATGTTTACACATCAGTGGTTAAAAAAATTACTGATAAATTTCCCTTTGACAACCAGGTTCTAAAGGACTTAAAAGTGCTAGATCCAAGCACTAAGATAATCTCAGGTATCTAAACATCTGCAGATTGGCAGGTACCTTTGCCCAAGATCTTGATCAGGAAGCACTGAAAGATCAGTTCAATGACCACTGTATGTTGTCTGATGTGTGTGTGCCTCTACTGACAGATAGTGGTCAGATAAAGAGCTTCTGTGGCTATTGGCTGGAAGTTGTTGACCAGAAAACTAGTACTGGTGTCATCCACTTACATAATTTAAAAGTCATGATTCAGCAATGCTGACTGCGAAAGATCATTTTCAATGATGAAATAAACCTCCACCACCATGTGGAGGAGCCTCATCAACGCTGTTCTGGGGATAGTGCTCATGGACTCTGCGGAAAACTCTTCTCCATCTATCGTGTCGCTGGAGCACAAAAAATGATTCATCACTAAACCAAACCCGTCTCCAGTCATTTCCAACGGTCCATTGACGATGCTGGTTTGCCCACTGCAGTCGGTTATGGCGATGCCGGTCTATAAGAACAGGACCTCTGTAAAGTCTTCTAGCCCAAAGACCAGAGTCGTGCAACCAGTTCCTGACCATTTGATCTGAAATTCGATTAGCTGCTGACATTGACTGGACTGTGGAGGATGCAGATGCATGTCGATTCCTGAGGTGACGCAGCTGTATGAAGCGGTCTTCGACAGGAGTTGTGACTCTGGGTCTTCCACTGTGCGGCCAGTCTGCCACTGAGCCAGATTCTTGAAATCCTCCAAAGGTGACTAATGGTGCTTCTAACCACATTAAATTGTCTGGCCACTACACTTTGTGACTGTGCAGTCTGTAAACGTCCAATGATGATGAGTCGTTGTTCTGTAGTGAGATGAGCCATACTTGTGCATTGAATTTTCAACTGAATTTATTTGACGAGCATCAATCTTTTATAGGCATTCAATAATATTGTCAGAGAGTTTTGTGTTCAGTAAGTTTCACGGGATTCTCATAAACCTGTCACGAGTTATTGTCAAAAATTTTGTTTTGACCTTGACCTCTTTCATGACCTTACGAATCATGAGGTGAGTACAATTCAGGTAACCACGAGAAGTTAATGACCAGATGGACACAGTCGATAGGTTGACTGATGTCTGTTGCGCACATATTCTTTTGTGTGTCGCACAGATTACGCATACAAATGAAAAATGTATTTATTTGTCTGATAAAAATATGTTTATCTTTGAATTCACGATTTTCAGTCTAGAGGGACAGAACTCAGATTAGGCGATGTGTATTCATTTTGTGAGTTATCGGTTCTTGTATCTTTGCTGAATATCGAATGGCGTAGAAATCTAGGTTTATAGCGATCTATTCTTTGTTTGGTTAGAAATAGATTGTTCTTGCTTCAGAATATCTATGACCCGAATCTATGTGTAGTTCTTGTCTAGGTAGGACGAGTATGTCTTTTATCTTAATATCTTTGTATGTCTAAGTCGAACTATATCTTTGGTGTCGAACTTGGGGTCATAGGTTGTTCGGCGGATGTGTCGCTAAGAAGGGAGGTGAGAAGGTTCCGCCCTGTTGGACCGAGATGAAGGCGGTCTGAAGATTTGTCTTGAGCTCTGTGATTCCTTTTGGGGAAAGGAGATTGTTTATCTCTATGATTGAATTATCAGAGATTCTTCCCCAGTGTTGATTCTTGACGCCAGGGAATGGCGTGCATTATTCGCGTTATTGGCTGTTGTGTTTTTCCTGAGAAATAAGGTAAAACAGACATATTGAATCTTTCGTCATATTCAGCTAGGTCGACATGCTATCGTCTGCACAGGCGTTTGATTAGCGATGTTAAGACAACATATTTATTTGCAGTTATATATATATATATATATTTTATGTCGCAACATGATTGAACAGGATATGCAGAGTCTAATTCACATATATTTATGAAAGGAACAGAGCCTATGATCATGCTTCGTCATTATCTTTGTTGTGAGCGAAAGTCAAAGATGGAGCCATCTTTGGACTCCAAGTTTCAATCTTATAAAATCATCGATCGAGAACAGGAATGTCCTTAATATCAGACGATGATATCGAGATCTGCATACTATTATATGAAAACCCACTACTGGTGGTTTGACATTGTATTCATAAATTCATTTACTGAATTTTCAGCCTGAAAGACTTAGACGAGGTTCTTACAGGGAACCATGAGTAAACATTGGTTCTTAACTGACGCGATTTGTCAGTAAGGCCTGAGATTATACATATGTGCTGAAATACTGAGTGCTTGTCTACTGACATTACATTGAACTGTTATACAACATAAATGCCCAGGTGATAGTGCATTGCATTGATCAATATTATGATGATTTATGCCAACCTGTCTGATGTTTACTGTTCCTGTGTCGTCGAAATGTGTGTCCATTAAATGCAAGAAAACGTAAACAGTAGTTCGTCTTACACTTCATGCCACAAGTGAGTGAGATTGCCCTATTGTCAACTCTCAGAACATTTTCCAGCATTCGCGTACTGTATGTATCCTCACTCCAAAACAATACACCACTGCTTAGGTCGAGTTGACCTGTGTTTGTCTTCACTGTGACAACACCCCTTCGAATACGATTGTAACCATACAACCAACACTGGTGACCGAAGGTTAGACTTTATCAACACTGATCTTTACCAAGTGGAAAAGAGAGATTTATCAACTGTACGAAAACGACCACAGTAGAGTTTATCAATGTCCAAACAGCGAATATCTTTTATAAAAGTAACACCAAAAAAGTTGCGTTTCTTTTTTTGAACAGTATATAAAACACTGTGCATCGAAAGAATAGCACCTCACAATCACTTAGTTGTTTTATATGCACAGAACAGCATGAGACTATTATCATGTTTTATATCACACTAATTCAAATGCTAATAGATTTGTATATGTCATTTCAAAACTGTATTGTGTATAATTTATTAATATATTTTTTGTGTAAGGAGTTTGGGCGTTTGTAAGGTTTTTTTTTAGTCCAGCTTACAGGTTTTTGTCTCAGAGGTTGACAGGTATGTCATTAGCTAGATTGGGGTCCAAATGGGGCAGTGATGCGCAATATAAGACTCAACATGTCTCTTAGCCTCTCCTGCCCAAGTCTACCTCACCTACTCGTGGTGGACCCCGTTATACCCAGTAATCTTGCCGAAGGTTGGGTATCAACCCCAGCGGGAGGCAAGATGGGACAGCAAACGAGGTAAAGGCAAAATCAAATCCCCCAGCCAGAGGGGGAGGCATGAGCACACTCTGCCTTAAGAAACAGGTGCTGAAGTCAGATGTACCAGGCCAGGAGGCGCACCAGCAACCATGGTACCATGCAACCCGCTTTGGTTTAATATGTCTACACAACAGATGTCAAAAAATTATCGTTATGGTGCTCGCCCTGTGAAGTCCCTCCAGGCAGGAGCAGTGCCGGATTCTGAGCCTCGACAGAATCCACCCTCAGCTACTGGAGGTCTCCTTAGTCCGCCAAATGGAGCCAGGAGGCGGAAGGAGAAAGTAACTGGCCAACCAGATAAGACGACGGCCCCTCTGAATGTCATGCATTGGAATGCAGAGGGAGTCAACAACAAAAAGACTGAACTAGAGAATACCCTATTTCGGAAAGAAATTAGCATATGCTGCATACAAGAAACCCACCTACAGGAAGGAAAACATTTTAAGATACGGGGCTATCAATGCTTCAGAGTTGACAGAAAAGATCGGAAGAAGGGTGGCATACTAACACTGATAAGGAATAACCTCAACGCTATAGAATCCAAGACATATAAAGAAGGTGCAGAATACCAAGTAATCCATCTAAAACATAACACTCTGGAACTGGATCTCCTAAACTTCTACTGCCCCAATGACATACCACTGAACATGACTAGCATAGATGTCCCCATTGGCAACTTCATAGCGGTGGGAGACTTCAACAGCCATTCCCAAAGCTGGGGATACAACCAGCTAGATAGAAGGGGCGAAGAGATAGAAAACTGGCAAGACGACAATAACCTAACCCTTCTAAACAACCCTAATGATCCTCCAACCTTTTACTCCAGAAGATGGCATAGCACCTCTACTCCAGACCTGGCATTCTGCACACCTGATTTGGCTGGGATAGTGGAAAGGGAAATAGGAGAACAACTCGGTGGAAGTGATCATCGTCCTGTATTCATCAAAATTAATAGAACAATTAATACAAGTCCAAGTCAGCCAAGATGGAATTATAAAAAAGCAAATTGGTCCATTTATCAACACAGAGCAAATCTGCTTACAAAAGATATTAAGGTACTAGACAGAGACATTAACAGAGTCATCTGGGATTTTAATAATGGAGTACTCAAGGCAGCAAAGGAGACAATACCGAGAGGAGCGAGGAAAGAACTATGTACCATATTGGTCCAACACACTACAAACCCACCATGAAGATATGAATGAAGCAAGGCACACTGCAGAGGTACAACCATCCCAACAGAACCATATCATGCTACAAAAGGCAAAAGCAAAATTCATTAAAGGAAAGCTAGAAGCCCAGAGGAGAAGCTGGAGGGAAAAAACATATAAACTAAACCTTGAAAAGGAAGGGAGAAAGTTGTGGAAACTCACTAAACAATTGAATGACGATAACAATTCTCAACGACAAACCATTACACTAGACGATGCAGGGAAACTATGTACCGGCAAACAAGCAGCAGACATATTTGCGGAATCCTACAGAAATGAAAGTAACATCTCCGTCAATTTACGCAGACAACGAGACATTCGTCAAGAAATAATCCACACTAGAACTAATGGAAACAGTCCGGACGTTATGTCCAAACCTTTCAATATGGACGAGTTAAAAACAGCCGTGTGGAAACTTAAAGACAGGAAATCACCAGGCCCGGATGGTATAACCAACGAAATGCTAAAACACCTAGGATATACAGCAATGAGCAAACTGTTGCAAATATACAACTACAGTTGGATGACAGGCAGTGTGCCACAGATATGGAGAGAGGCGCTCATGTGTCCCATCATAAAGAAAGGAAAAGACAACAGGAAGGCCACCAGCTACAGACCAATAAGCCTAACAAGCTGTGTATGTAAGACAATGGAGAGGATGATCAACAGAAGATTGAAATGGTACTTGGAATCCGAGAAAATTTTAGTGCCAGAACAAGCAGGGTTTAGAGAGTGCAGCAGCACAGAAGACCAAATCACATACCTGTCACAGATCGTTGAAGATGCCTTCCAAGAAAAGAGAAAAGTCTTTACCCTATGGATAGATCTCCAAAAAGCTTTTGACAAAGTATGGAAAGACGGGTTAATAGTAAAACTGCAAAGGAACGGAATCAAGGGTAATATGAGAAAATGGATCCAGTCGTTCCTACACAATCGGAAAGCAAGAGTCACTATGGAAGGTCACAACAGCAAGAAAATCCTCCTAAAACATGGAGTTCCTCAAGGCTCGGTATTGTCTCCCACCCTGTTCCTTGTATTCATCAATGACCTCATCCACGATCTGCCACAAGGTGTGAGAGCTGCCCTATACGCTGACGACTTGGTGGTGTGGTGTGTAGAAGAACATCTAACTATCGCTAATAAGCGAATACAAAGGGCAGCAGACAACATAGCAGCATGGGCAGAGAAATGGATGGTGCAGATCAACGCTGAAAAATCATCAACAACACTTTTCACGCTCTCCAACAAAGACAAAGCAGGAGAGATACGACTTGGAAATATACATGTCCAAACAGATGAGGAACCGGTGTACTTGGGCATTACATTAGATAAGAGAATGACATGGAGGCACCACATCGAGAGAACAGAGGCTAAAGCGAGAAGAAAACTTTCCATACTGAGGAAAATAGCTGGATCAAGTTGGGGAGCTAACGAAACAACACTAAAGAAAGTGTATACAGGTGCAATAAGACCTATATTAGAGTACGGATCAGCAGCATGGTCTACAGCAGCCAAATCACACCTACAAGCCTTAGATAAAGTACAAAATCAAGCGCTTAGGTTGATCACGGGTGCCATGAAGACCACACCAATAAATGAAATGGAAAAAATCACAGGCATTCCACCTTTATTATACAGACGAGACACTAAGACCCTGATCCAAGCAGAAAAGTACAAGAACATGCCCGCACATCCAATGAAAACTAGATTTGGAGATTTAGCCAGTGGGAGGTTGAAGAGAAGCAGTTTTGTGCATCGGTCCAAAAAACTAATTAGAACATACAAGGATGAACTACCAGACATCACTAAGGAAATAACTCCCACACTCCTCCCAACCCCATGGGAACAACATCAAAATTTCAGTATTAAGACCTCCATAACTACCACCTGCCCCATGGGAGAGCTAAATACTCTCCAAAGGAAAATAGCAGCATGTGACATGATTGAAGAACTATACCCCAGAGAAGCATGGATCCAAGTATATACTGATGGATCTGCAACCAGAGCAGTGAAGAACGGAGGCGCAGGAGTTTATGTGGTCTATCCAGACAAAGAAAATGAATCCACCTGTTCACCTACTGGAATATTCTGTTCAAACTATGCTGCTGAAGTACAGGCCATAAGCATTGCTGCAGGAATAATAAATAACACAATAAGCCAATGTCAGCAGGTTGTATTCCTTACCGATGCAATGTCAGTTCTGCAAGCCCTCAACAGTGATAAACTGCCAGAATTAAACAAAGTCCTATGCGAAGTAAATATCAAAAGAAGGGTAGTGCTACAGTGGATACCATCACACTGTGGCATACCAGGAAATGAGAGAGCAGATATGTTAGCAAAAGAGGGAGCAACACAGGAACAAAAAGAACAAACAATCACATTCCAGGAAAAGAAGACCCTTATCAAGGCCATCAGGAAAATTGATCAACAAAGAGACAACTATCAATATCTTGATCGAGCAAAACAGGTGATCCTGTTCCGTATGAGAACAGGACACAACAGACTGAACAGTCACTTATACAGACTGAGATTGGTCCCATCACCCCTATGTATGTGTGGACAGGCAGCACAGACAGCCAAACACATCCTGCAAGACTGCCACATGCTTAGTCAATTGCGAACTGAACATTGGCCCACAGAGACGCACATCCACACAAAGCTGTTTGGGAGTCTTGAAGAACTTTCAACCACAGCAACATACATCCAGAAAACCGGACTTCTTGTGTAGACATTTCTAAACAACAGCGAACGAGAAGAAGAAGAAGAAGAAGATTAGCTAGATTAGAATTTTAGGGATATTCTTGTGCATAGTCGCTTGAGACAAACTAGTCCTTCTCACTTTGGTACTAAACCGTGCCAACGCCGCATATGTAGGACCTGTCCTTTTGTACTCCAAACGCAGTCAGTTTTCACCATGCCACAGTTCATGAGAAATCTGCTTCACCAACTAACTGAAGCTTCTGCTGTTCTGAGTACACTAAGTATTCAAGACAATGTAGCTACTGATATTGTTGGACCTCAAGTATTTATGACTACCATGAAAGCATAAGATTAGTGGCAACATTGTTCTGGGATACATAAAATAGAATTTGGTATATGTAATTTATATTAGTTTTAGTAGTTTCATCTTTGGCTTTTACAGAAATGGTTTTTGAAAAAGAATCATAACAATTATATCTGTGAAGTGATTGTGACAAGAAAAGGTATATATGTTTTAAAATGAATGCACTTTTACTTAATCTTTTTTTACGGTTATTTTCTATCAGGTCTACACTTTACAAGATACAAACACTTTTTCACATAACATAATAGTTTAAAAACATGTCACAAGATTTATTAGCCTTGTTCCCATATTTGTGTTAGTGCACAGGCTTCTTAGCTCGGTGGTCCATGGTTCGATCCTGAGGTGAGGAGGGATATTTTAGACCACAAATGGCTCCGAGGTCGACCCAACCTCATGAATTTGGTACAAAAGCAACTTGGTAAGGTTAAGGCAGCCGGCGAGATGTTGGCCACATCACCCCTAGTCTGTCGGTGTTCAAGAAAATATGGGTCTAACATCATATTCCTAGTATGTCGGTGTTCAAGAAAATATGGGTCTAACACCATATTCCTAGTATGTCGGTGTTCAAGAAAATGTGGGTCTAACACCATATTCCTAGTATGTCGGTGTTCAAGAAAATATGGGTCTAACACCATATTCCTAGTCTGTCGGTGTTCAAGAAAATATGGGTCTAACACCATATTCCTAGTCTGTCGGTGTTCAAGAAAATATGGGTCTAACACCATATTCCTAGTCTGTCGGTGTTCAAGAAAATATGGGTCTAACACCATATTCCTAGTCTGTCGTTGTTCAAGAAAATATGGGTCTAACACCATATTCCTAGTCTGTCGGTGTTCAAGAAAATATGGGTCTAACACCATATTCCTAGTCTGTCGGTGTTCAAGAAAATATGGGTCTAACACTATATTCCTAGTCTGTCGGTGTTCAAGAAAATATGGGTCTAACACCATATTCCTAGTCTGTCGGTGTTCAAGAAAATATGGGTCTAACACCATATTCCTAGTCTGTCGGTGTTCAAGAAAATATGGGTCTAACACCATATTCCTAGTCTGTCGATGTTCAAGAAAATATAGGTCTAACACCATATTCCTAGTATGTCGATGGTCAAGAAAATATGGGTCTAACACCATATTCCTAGTATGTCGATGTTCAAGACAATATGGGTCTAACACCATATTCCTAGTATGTTGATGGTCAAGAAAATATGGGTCTAACACCATATTCCTAGTATGTCGGTGTTCAAGAAAATATGGTTCTAACACCATATTCCTAGTATGTCGGTGTTCAAGAAAATATGGTTCTAACACCATATTCCTAGTATGTCGATGGTCAAGAAAATATGGATCTAACACCATATTACTAGTATGTCGATGGTCAAGAAAATATGGGTCTAACACCATATTCCTAGTATGTTGATGGTCAAGAAAATATGGGTCTAATACCATATTCCTAGTCTGTTAGTGTTCAAGAAAATATGGGTCTAACTTCATATTCCTAGTCTGTCGATGGTCAAGAAAATATGGGTCTAACACCATATTCCGAGCCTGTTGGTGTTCAAGAAAATACGGGTCTAACACCATATTCCTAGTCTGTCGATGGTCAAGAAAATATGGGTCTAACACCATATTCATAGTATGTGGTTTATCAAGAAAATATGGGTCTAACACCATATTCCTAGTATGTCAATGGTCAAGAAAATATGGGTCTAACACCATATTCCTAGTATGTCAATGGTCAAGACAATATGGGTCTAACACCATATTCCTAGCCTGTTAGTGTTCAAGAAAATATGGGTCTAACACCATATTCCTAGTCTGTCGATGGTCAAGAAAATATGGGTCTAACACCATATTCCTAGTATGTCAATGTTCAAGACAATATGGGTCTAATACCATATTACTAGTATGTCGATGGTCAAGAAAATATGGGTCTAACACCATATTCCTAGTATGTCGATGTTCAAGAAAATATGGGTCTAACACCATATTCCTAGTATGTCGATGGTCAAGAAAATATGGGTCTAACACCATATTCCTAGTATGTCGATGTTCAAGAAAATATGGGTCTAACACCATATTCCTAGTATGTCGATGTTCAAGAAAATATGGGTCTAACACCATATTCCTAGTATGTCGATGGTCAAGAAAATATGGGTCTAACACCATATTCCTAGTATGCCGATGGTCAAGAAAATATGGGTCTAACACCATATTCCTAGTATGTTGATGGTCAAGAAAATATGGGTCTAACACTATATTCCTAGTATGTCAATGGTCAAGAAAATATGGGTCTAAAACCATATTCCTAGTATGTCGATGGTCAAGAAAATATGGGTCTAACACCATATTCCTAGTATGTTGATGGTCAAGAAAATATGGGTCTAACACCATATTCCTAGTATGTCAATGGTCAAGAAAATATGGGTCTAACACCATATTCCTAGTATGTCAATGGTCAAGACAATATGGGTCTAACACCATATTCCTAGTATGTCAATGGTCAAGACAATATGGGTCTAACACCATATTCCTAGTCTGTTGATGGTCAAGAAAATATGGGTCTAACACCATATTCCTAGTATGTCATGAAGTCAAAAAAAATATGGGTCTAACACCATCATCCTTGAACTGATGTCAATGTCAAGATAATATGGGTCTAATACACATATTCCTAGTATGTCTGATGGTCAAGAAAAATATGGGTCTAACACATATTCCTAGTTGTTTTTTTTCAGTCAAGGTCTACACTTCACAAGACTTATGATAATCAAAAAATATGGGCCCCTAACACATATATTCCTAGTGGGAATGTCGATGGTCAAGAAAATATGGGTCTAACACCATATTCCTAGTCTTGTGTGATCTCTTCAAGATGGGTCTAATACACATTCCTAGCTGTCGATGGTCAAGCAAATATGGGTCTAACACCATATTCCTAGTATGTCAATAGTCAAGAAAATATCTTTTGGGTCTAACACCATATTCCTAGTATGGCGAACATGGTCAAGAAAATATGGGTCTAACACCATATATTCCTAGTATGCCAGATGGTCAAGAAAATATTGTCTAACACCAGATTCCTAGTATGTCAATAGTCAAGAAAATATGGGTCTAACACCATATTTCTAGCTTAGCATATCGTCCAGGTCTCAAGAAAAATAGGGGTCTAACACCATATTACCGCAGCTTTGGTCTTCATGTGAGTTTCAGAGAAAAAATATGGGTCTAACACCATATTCCTAGTATGTTGATGGTCAAGAAAATATGGGTCTAACACCATATTCCTAGTATGTCAATGGTCAAGAAAATATGGGTCTAACACCATATTCCTAGTATGTCGATGTTCAAGATAATATATGGGTCTAACACCATATTCCTAGTATGCCAATGGTCAAGAAAATATGGGTCTAACACCATATTCCTAGTATGTTGATGGTCAAGAAATATATGGGTCTATAACAAAACATGCTCCTAGTATGTCGATGTCAGATGGGGTCTAACATCCTTATTCCTAGTATGTGTGGGGGTCAAGAAAATATGGGTCTAACACCATATTCCTAGTATGTCGATGGTTCAAGATAATATATGGGTCTATGAAACACCATATTCCTAGTATGCATCACCATAGGGTTCAAGATAATAATGGTCTTAAGAAAATATGCCAATGGTCTCAAACACCATATTCCTCAAGAAGAAACTATGAACAAGAATAATATTAAAGTGGAGGGGTGTAAAGGCCTGGTGGTTCTATTTATATAACGGACTTTACCAGATATTTAATTGACTTTCAATCTCTAATGGGTTATAATTAGGATATATATTGTTTTCAATTCCAAATAATATGAACAACTGCCGACATGAGAAAGTGGCATCACATTTGTCAAATCAATGTAAATAGGGACAATCACAATTGTGCTTATACGTTAAATAAATAGAAAAAAAAATAAAATTAAACAAACAAAATCAAGAAGAAACTCTGAACAAGAATAATATTAAAGTGGAGGGGTGGAAAGGCCTGGTGGTTCTAGATATATAATGGACTTTAACAGATATTTAATTGACTTTCATCTGTTTAAAGTAACATGCATTGTAAGAACAGCATCAGACCTTCACATTCCCAGCCAATTTCTCACGTTTTTATGTATAACATATGAACTTACTAAAATAAAGTAGTTGTTGTTTAAGGTTTTGCCTTCTAAGGGTGAGGCATGTTACTTTCAACCTAGACTACAGTCCGTTGGTTAGGGCCTATATCCGAGCACAATTAGCCATTCAAAAATAAGTGAACTCTGTTAACAGAAGCGCTGTGTTTATGAAATACAAGCCCAGAAAATGACTATCAACCATCAGGTAGCTGAAATAGCCTCGAAAAGAACTGCTAGCCCGACTAAGGTTGATAGACACTAAGTCTAGGCCTATAAAAGGACTAACACCATCTAGCATATGATAAAGTTCTGAAAAGGACTGCTAGCTACACCAACGTTGCCCGCACGTCCTCAGTGTTCAGCGAACTGGTTTAATATGAGAAGAAACAACGATTTCAAATAAGAGAAGAAACGATTTAAATTTTCTTAAACCCGTATCCATTTTGGGAAATGGGTCAAATAAAAAATACACAACTGAACAGGATAGAAAGAGTGAACCTATCGCCATCACCGTTTCGAGATCTGCAAACAAATAATAATGCCCGACAAACACTGAGGTCGCTTTAATACTGTCTTTTAACCACGAAATTGATTAACAGCATCGAATGAAATATGTTGTCAACCGTCATGGTCACCTACGCCACTGAACACAATACTTGAAGATGACAAAGGTACATATTCCTCGTAGGCCTATATGTTTATAAATAATGACAATTTTTATAACTTACACAAGGATTCTTTCAGCCTTGCGCAAAATGTATTGTAGTTGCCAGTGTTGCCACTTTTCTTCTTTTAGTAAAACGCAGTGTCCTAGGCAATGAATGTTAATTTTTTTTTTTTTTTACAAAACATCCCGTTAAACCCTTTATTGGTATGATAAAAGCATCCGTGTAACTGGGCACTTCGAACCGTGCCAATGCAGACATGGGAGAACTCGTTATATTTTACTGGCATCATAATTTATTTAGGACGAAATACGTTGACGACAACAGGTTACAGTACTTCAACATGGTTTCCACAAAGCAAACATACATGTAGCATGTATAGGCATGGTATTGGTATCATATTAAATTCCTCACATAAGATAAGGGTTTGACCTTGCGTCAATGTCATGACCGTTAGGACTATCCAAACTATTAATCTTGGAATGAATATATTAATTCTGTCCTATAATTCTGGTCGGGTACTTAAGTGGCTTGGTACCTCTGACATGGCAGATCCATGCATACTTGCATATAAAATAAACAACGAAGGTTATGTCCTAATACTTGGTTAACCTCTCTTCGTCGCCATGACTCGTGCGACGGCAATTCACATAATATTACAAATCGATAAGCCGTAACGATGAAGCCATGAATTCTTTACAATATTAAAATGCTTTCGGTGAAAGTCCCCGTTGATCCATTATAGCACCACTTTTTGCAGAAAGATGCTAGCTATATACCAACAGAGGATGGTGACACGAAAGTTCAAATAATCAATTCACTTCTTACCAAAACTGGTTCGGACTTACGTGTAGAGTAAGCCGACAATGGCTTCTACCAAGGAGTCATTGTTCCAGAAGAATTCTTACCCCAACACACTGGGTATATATAAATTGGCAACAGACTCAATGTCTGGCATGAGATGCTGGCTTCCTTTTTCACCTCTGACGTCATCTGCCTTGTTTGGCAACAAGCGCGCCCGCAGATTAGCATACACCAAATTGTGCATTTACGTGCGCGATACATAAAATATACATAATCTAACACCCACCTAAGTTGGTGTGTACTCACTTAACAAAAGTAGGACCTGATGACTACTTGTGAATGTTAAGGATTCATAAAGGAGGCAACAGACATACAGTGTAACAAATTCTAGATAATAAAATCCCATCTGTGATATCCAAATATAGTATATTCCTCAGCCCTCCACTACGTTCAAATTTAGTAAATCAAAACCAAAATTGTGTGAATCAAGAAACAAACAAACAATACATTTTTTTTAAATTAAAAAAGTAAAAAATCTCAATAAATAAATGAAAATAAAGGTAATAAATTAATAAAGAAATAATAAAGAAAAAATTGTTTAAATACAAAAATACAAAATTAATACAAAATTAAATAAATAAATAACACACTAATGCAGAGACAAAAAAAAAAAAACACACACAAAAAAACAATCAAACAAAAAAAAAAAGAAACCAGAAGAAACAAACAAAGTAAATTCTCTAACAACTGATGGAAATTCTTGACTGAAGTTTATTTTTCTTTCCAGGTCCGTTCTTACCCTTTTAGGTTTATAGATAAGCAATATCGTATAATGAATTTCAAATGATCCAAGCAATGTAGAAAATTCAATCAGAGTTTATTAATGTCATTAGACAAGCACTGCAAATTTCACAATATATATCCACAAGGAAAAATATATATAAATCCACAAGAAAAAATACATATCTAACAGAATAAAATACAAACTTGTCAACTTAAAAACTTGTCAACTTAAAAAAAAGAAACTTGTCTTGATAATCTCAAAGACGAAGTTCACCTAAAACTATCTGTAAAATCCTGTGGCTTAATGAATCCTACAAATCTGTAAAAGATTGTCTGTAGCCCACATCTCTCCTTTCTATACATAGCTACTTCTTTTTCCCGCCATTTTTCACATGACTCAGTCTTTTTTTCACACGTTACAATTATCTAAAGAAAACATATGAAGACATGACATGCAGAGTTCTTCATGAAGGACAGCTTACAGAACCATTGGGGATAAGAACAGGAGTGCGACAGGGATGCCTCTTGTCTCCGTTTCTTTTCTTATTAGCAATAGACTGGGTTATGTGAACATCGACAACACACAACAGAAATGGAATCCAGTGGACTCTGACTAAGAAGTTAGATCTACTGGATTTTGCTGATGACTTGGCTCTGTTGTCCCATAACCGTAATCAGATGCAGGACACATTGAAAACACTCGATGAGAGGTCACAGCAATTGGGTCTAAAAATACACAGGGAAAAGACAAAGATAATGAGAATAAATGCAGGTAATGAAAATAGGGTTGAACTTGAAGAAGCAACAATACAAGATGAAGAATCGTACACATATCTTGGCAGCAATATAGACACAGTTGGAGGGACAGACAGTGATATAAAAATAAGAATACAAAAAGCAAGAGGAGCGTTCATTGCATTGGGAAATATATGGAGATCAAGAGAAATCGGATCCAACACGAAAATAAGAATCTTCAACTCAAATGTGAAGTGAGTCCTATTGTATGGTTCTGAAACATGGAGAACAACAAAGACAACGACCAAAAAGCTACAGACTTTCATAAATGGGTGCTGGCGTAGAATAGAGGGATTAAAATGGTATGACAAGGTTACCAACGTTGAACTGAAGACAAGAACTAGACAAGTGCCAGTGGAAAAAGAGATGAGAAGAAGACCATGGCGATGGATAGGACACACACTGAGGAAACCTGTTGATAGCATTACAAGGCAGTCTTTGTTCTGGAACCCCCAGGGCAAGAGAGGCAGAGGTAGAACAAGAAGCTCATGGAGACAGAGATGAAAATGATAAGGAGAACGTGGAAAGAACTTGAGATGATGGCACATAACAGGAGGACTTGGCATGTGTTTGTTAAAGGCCTATTCTCCTTTGGGAGTGGAGGGTTAACACCAGGTACATGTTATGTTCATGTAAGTATTCTTGTAAGTGTTCAGTGGTCAGAAAGGCAATACGCCCTAGATGTTTATTTCCACCAGTCTTTATAGAATTTCGTGTAACCTTGTTCAACCCGGGTAGGTTCTTCAGGATGCGAATGCTGTTACGCGTTGGTGTTTCCTGGCTCGTAATGCTCCGTATAATGTAATGTTAGTGCTCATGTCACAGTTGGACTAAACGATTTTATCACTGCATTATGTAATCTTAAGTCACAGTAACAGCAATCTACCACGTCTACATGACAAACCTTGGCACCATGAAAACGTTCTGCGACAGGTGGTGAATCTTTCTTCTTTGTTATAAATTTCCAAGTGATCGTTATGTTTATTATTTCATAGATCTATCTTTTTGAGGGGTAACTGGCGACTGCCAGAGATGTAATTACTCAATTGAATTTTATTCGTGACCAGATCCTTTTATACTCATAGCAGGTTGTCAGTGATCATTCGTATCCTATTAATGCTTCCATCTCCAACACACATGAGTAAACAATAGCCATAAGTCATAAAGAACTGTTTATTAATAGAGTCCAACAGGACTAACAGCAAGGTTCAAATACACGACTCAATATCCTGGCTACCAGTGGCCAGATCGCTTGATGGTTAAATAAATCTGGATGCCTTTGTAAAGGACATCAACATAAATATAACGTTTGCTCGATCTCTTCTGTAGATATGGATAGGCTTCGACTAGAATATCAATTATATACGACATAGCTGAGTAATCATTCTACTATAAACCGAGAACAAACAAACCGTATGAATACTTGCCAAAACTGGAAAACAATCGCCTAGAATATTATATCTTGAAAATCTTTGTAGCTTTCGGTTTTACTTCGACCGAAGGTTAATCACACAACCTTCTAAAATGGACTCACTAAGGTCGAAGACTGACACGTAGTCACTTCTGCATAACTGAACTGTATTACTGAAATCCGCTCTGACTGCTGTTTGTGGGGTCCAAATGGGGCAGTGATGACGCAATACACGACTAAACATGTCTCTTAGCCTCTCCTGCCCAAGTCTACCTCACCTACTCGTGGTGGGCCCCGTTATACCCAGTAATCTTGCCGAAGGTTGGGTATTAACCCCAGTGGGAGACAAGATGGGACAGCAAACGAGGTAAAGTCAAATCCCCCAGCCAGAGGGGGAGGCATGAGCACACTCTGCCTTAAGAAACAGGTGCTGAAGTCAGAGGTACCAGGCCAGGAGGCGCACCAGCAACCATGGTACCACGCAACCCACCTAGGTTTGATATGTCTACACAACAGATGTCAAAAAATTATCGTTATGGTGCTCGCCCTGTGAAGTCCCTCCAGGCAGGAACAGTGCCGGATTCTGAGCCTCGACAGAATCCACCCTCAGCCACTGGAGGTCCCCTTAGTCTGCCTAGTGGAGCCAGGAGGCAGAAGGAGAAAGTAACTGGCCAACCAGATAAGACGACGGCCCCTCTGAATGTCGTGTATTGGAATGTAGAGGGGGTCAACAACAAAAAGACTAAACTAGAGAATACCCTATTTCAGAAAGAAATTAGCATATGCTGCATACAAGAAACCCACCTACAGGAAGGGAAACATTTTAAGATACGGGGCTATCAATGCTTCAGAGTTGACAGAAAAGATCGGAAGAAGGGTGGCATACTAACACTGATAAGGAATAACCTCAACGCTGTAGAATCCAAGACATATAAAGAAGGTGCAGAATACCAAGTAATCCATCTTAAACATAACACTCTGGAACTAGATCTCCTAAACTTCTACTGCCCCAGTGACATACCACTAAACATGGCTAGTATAGACGTCCCCAGTGGCAACTTCTTAGCGGTGAGAGACTTCAACAGCCACTCCCAAAGCTGGGGATACAACAAGTTAGATAGAAGGGGTGAAGAGACAGAAAACTGACAAGACGACAATAACCTAACCCATTCTAAACAACCCTAATGATCCTCCAACCTTTTACTCCAGAAGATGACATAGCACCTCTACCATAGACCTGGCATTCTGCACACCTGATTTGGCTGGGATAGTGGAAAGGGAAATAGGAGAACAACTCGGTGGAAGTGATCATCGCCCTGTATTCATCAAAATGAATAGAACAATTAATACAAGTCCAAGTCAGACAAGATGGAATTATAAAAAAGCAAATTGGTCCATTTATCAACACAGAGCAAATCTGCTTACAAAAGATATTAGGGTACTAAAGAGAGACATTAACAGAGTCATCGAGGATTTTAATAATGGAGTACTCAAAGTGGCAAAGGAGACAATACCGAGAGGAGCGAGGAAGAACTATGTACCATATTGGTCCAACACACTACAAAACCTATATGAAGAAATGAACGAAGCAAGGCACACTGCAGAGGTACAACCATCCCAACAGAACCATATCATGCTACAAAAGGCAAAAGCTAAATTCATCAAAGGAAAACTAGAAGCCCATAGGATAAGTTGGAAGGGAAACATCTATAAATTAAACCTTGAAAAGGAAGGGAGAAAGTTGTGGAAACTCACTAAACAATTGAATGACGAAAACAATTCTCAACGACAAACAATTACACTAGACGATGCAGGGAAACTATATACCGACAAACAAGCAGCAGACATATTTTCGGAATCCTACAGAAATGAAAGTAACATCGCCGTCAATTTACGCAGACAACGAGACATTCGTCAAGAAATAATCCACACTAGAATTAATGAAAACAATCTGGACGTTAAGTCAAAACCATTCAATATGGAAGAGTTAAAAACAGCCTTGTGGAAACTTAAAGGCAGGAAATCACCAGGCCTGAATGGTATAACCAACGAAATGCTAAAACACCTAGGATATACAGCAATGAGCAAACTGTTGCAAATATACAACTACAGTTGGATGACAGGCAGTGTGCCACAGACATGGAGAGAGGCGCCCATGTGTCCCATCATGAAGACAGGAAAAGACAACAGGAAGGCCACCAGCTACAGACCAATAAGCCCAAATAGCTGTGTATGTAAGACAATGGAGAGGATGATCAACAGAAGAATGAAATGGTACTTGGAATCTGAGAAAATTTTATTGCCAGAACAAGCAGGGTTTAGAGAGTGCAGCAGCACAGAAGACCAAATCACATACTTGTCCCAGATCGTCAAAGATGAATTCCAAGAAAAGAAAAAAATTCTTTACCCTATGGATAGATCTCCAAAAAGCTTTTGACAAAGTATGGAAAGACGTATTAATAGTAAAACTGCAAAGAAACGGAATCAAGGGTAATATGAGAAAATGTCATAGCCCGCATGAACTTTCACCAGAAGGCCCTTCACCACATGTTAAAATTTCTATTGTTGGCTCGTGTGTTTGGCGTGATCGTATAATGCTTATTTTTGATGGTGGACAGTGGTTGGAGATTACCAAGGTATCTTTCCTTGGCTGCACGATCCTAAAATCTTATGGTGTCCGATGTGAACATATTCAACTCTTAACTCTTCACTCTCAGGAAACCAAAATACGACATGAATAGATACTTGATGGAAGACACAGTTTAAAAGAAAGTCACAGATCTTTATTTGGCTTCTATCTTCACATAGGTTAGGTTCTTCTTTTTCTTTATCTGTCCCTTAGACAATTTTTCAACCTATCCAACAAGCTATACCAATTCTAGAGAGTCGCTCTCGGATTCCTTTTTTTTTCAAACATTCGACATAGACCCTGGTTTGGCATTAGAAGTCACTTTTAGTTTCTCTTCTATTGTAACGTCTATCAATAACCCAGACTCACCATATTGTTCATCATTAACGAGTTGACCAACGATGTAATCTTACTTCAGGAGCTCAGCGGTTACCCGTTTTTTTTTACTACACATTGTTTTTCTTTCTTCTTTCTTCCTTAATCTTTCCCACGATGATGTAATCCGTCTCTGTAAGCAAGGCAGTTATAACTGTTTAATTACCATCCTGCCTTTTTCAGTCTTTTAGTTTTTTGACTTTTGACTTCATGGCTTTCAATGTTCCGCCCTTCTGTTCCATTCTTCATCTGTTACTCTCTGTGTCGTCATCGTTGTTCCGTATGACGTGATGGTCTCTCGAATCCTTTTCTTTTTCCGTAACCCGCATCGAGAGTATTTCTTTCCTTCCATAGTCGGTCCATTATTCTTTATATTTCGTCATATTGACCCACATGTCACTGCTCCTGTGACATATACACCCCAGGGTCCCTCAAGGAAAAAATGATGTTCAAGACATCATTCTTCTTCGGCCCTATCTCTCACAGACCCATAAAACGTTCCCTTTCCTAAGACTAACTCATAACTAACTAAAATGCTGAACTAATTCCTTAAAAATTACTAATACAGTACTTATAAGTAGTAACATGTTTAACTTCTTAATTATCAATTTAACATACTTATGATTTACAACAATGTTTAACCTTCTTAATTTAATATACAACATTTGACACTCAACCACGGCTCAGCCCTCACCCCCTCGTCTCTCCCAGTAACCACGGCTCAGCCCTTCAACTTATACCCGTTTCTCCCAATGACTTGTACTTCAACTATTTAACACAACTCTCACAGGTCTTTTCCCTCGTTTTGGTTCCTTGATTCTATAATCTCCCTGCTGTCATTTCGTCACTGCATCTATGTTTTCACCCCTATCTCTGCTGTATGTGCATTATCGTTTCCCCAACTCAGCTCACGCATAAGTCCGTGTGGACTCTATTTATGCCCCTATGCAAGAATTAGTTATCGCCTCTATCTTGTACTTATGACTGCTATAAGCAGCTCTCAAGATTTTCTCTCTTTCTCTTTTCTTTCTTGCTCCTGCTTGCTATCTCAATTCGTTCTCTATACTCCTTCCACAATTTTACCTTACCCTCTAGGTTTCGGAGAAGCCTATCTACTCACAAGTCTCCACAAGACTTTAGCAATCGCCGCAACATCTCTGTGCTCTACGTTACCTATTTATCTCGATCCTTCCCTGGAACGATCTCTCACTATTCCTTCCTTATCCCCATTTCTCATCAATTCTCCAATGCCTCACCACAATTTCATTAATTCAAACGTTTATTTTATAATTTCTTAAATTACCCCTGTTTTCTGCTATCTTATAACTCCTCTGTGAATTCCCACTTATCATCTTCACCTGACGCTACACTGTCTGAGTAACTTGACGTCCAATCTAAGAACACGTCTCCGTCTACTATTTTGATTTCCCAGTAATCAAGTTCCTCCATCACTCTCATTGCGAGCCTGCGAATTTCTTCTTCTCTTCCCGATAAGTCTGTATCAAACTTTCTCTCCAGAAATTTATGTACATACTTTAGTACCACGGTGTCGGATTTGGGTCCCCTCAGTTCGTCCTTTATTGCTTTCTTCATCTCCTGTACGCTTGGCCTAGCTACCTAGGTGATTTTCTTTTTCTCTTCCGAACCACTTTTAATTCCCTGTACTCTCTTCTCTACTTCCCGCTCTCTATTCTTTTTATCGAAATATGTGCAACGCTCTATCTCACTCTCGTCCTCTCTTCTACTACCAATTCTTGAGTTCCTCTTAACTTCTTCATTCTTAAATCCGTCGTTATATCGATCTCTACTTGTTTCCCTAATATTTTTAGCTACCTCCACCTTGTTCTTCCTGGCTTCTAATTCTTCAAACTCCTTCTCGATATCTGCACACAATGCAGTTATTTCTTCAACTTCTGTTATATCACACCTTCTAGTTGTTTTCTCCTTTCTTTGTCTCAACTCCGACTGTTTTTTATCTCTCAGTCTTTTGAGACGTCTTTCATAATCTGATGAATCATCTGACGATACATCAGACTTGTTATTATTCCCTCTTGTACCTGTAACGCCCAGCACTTCCTGTGTCTTTGAAGTCTCTTCGGTCTGATTCACCAAGTCCCGAGGATCTTCCTGTGGTTTCTGTTGAACTGTGGTCTTCCCCGGCTCCGTGTCCTCTTTCTTCTCTCCATTTCTCGTCAGAAATCTCTTATACTCGTTCAATGGAATATCATCTTCACTCTCCCAATCATCTGTCAGAAATCTCTTCTTATATTCCAGCAACGGAATATCATCTTCACTCTCCCAGCTTTCTTCTTCATCTGCTAGTCCCTCTCTCTCTTCAGAATTCTCCCTGTGTCGCGGTTTATCAAGTGCAGCTGGTACTCTGCCTCTATTCTCCTGCTCTCCTTTAAACTCCTTATTCCCCATCGTAATTGATTTACGTCTTCTTCCATCACTCTCCTTATCACTACTCCTGAGCTCTCTATTTTCCTTTCTCATTTTTAATTCTGAATTTGTTTTTATCCTGCCAGTTTCATTTCTTACTCTATCGACACCTGAGTCGGATTAGTTCATTATACTCATCTCGTTTTCTCCATCAGTTTCCCTATCACCGATTCCTAGTGGTGATACCAACTTAGTTCTTCTCCTTGGTTTAGTTCTTTTCTCTGCGTTATGTTTACATCTTTTATTATTCTTTTTATTAATAAGTTCAGACACTAAGTCCGTCTCTTCTGTCTGCGTTGCAACAGTGTTTGTTTTCTTTTCTACCTTAATCTTATTAGTATCAAGTTTTCTCTTCAAGTTCAACGTTTGTCTCACTCTCATACAATTTATCTCCGCTCCATTATTAATCTTATTGTTCGATGTTCCTTCCGTTTTGCACACTTGTATCTTGGCACAGTGTCCATTTTCTGTCCTAACTTTTAAATCATTTACTACGAAACACCTTCCAATCTTTATCTCTTGAAGAAAATTCGTACCGCTATTCTATGGCGTCTCTTGCTTAAGGTTTCCCAGTGTCTAGGTGCTTCCGAAACGTTGCATACTCTGCCCTTGTAAATAATTCTAGGTCCGTTATCTTCCCTTGGTAATCTATGTTTACGAAAATCGTTTCCTCTAACATTCCTTTCTCTATCCCATCGTCTGTTCATAAGCCCGGCTCTATTTCCACAATCTCTTTCATATGTATCCGCATAGAACAAATCATTGTTCCTCCATCTATTTAAACGATTCCATGTTCGATTCACTGGGTATCCTCTTCCTCTATCATGTTGTTGACTTAAATCAGTATCTCTGCCTTGTATCCATCTTCCTCGAGTATTAGGATACACTCTTTGGTCTTCTGCCATTTTCGAGAATCCCTTACTCTCCTTACTTTTAGTCGCAACAATCCCACTTACTTATACTTTCTTCTCCTCCGACAATCTATTACTTACTGGTAAAAAAAAAAAAATATCAAAGAAGGTAAAAATATGTATCTGAGTAAATTAATTCTTCTTCTTCTTCTTCGATCCTTAACCACCGACCGTCAAAGCAGTCAGTGGCCATCACGCCTAGTGGCGTATTGTAGGGCAACAACAAATTGATTCCACTTTGCACGGTCGGTGGCCATCCTTCGTACAGTGCCCCAACTCTGGTTCATTCTTTGCATCTCAGCCTCCACAGTCCTCCGCCAAGTTGTTTTTGGTCGGCCTCTCTTTCGTTTTCTTTCAGGGGTCCAAAGCATAGCTATTCTTGTGATGGCATTGGGGTCTCTTCTAAGGACATGACCAGCCCAGCTCCAGCGTCTGCCAGCTATGATGGTGTGCATGTCCTCTTGCTTGCTACGAGTAAGCAGATCTTGGTTGGTGATGGTATTCGGCCAAAAGATTCGGTGAATTTTTCTTAGGCATGTTGTGTGAAAAGAGGACAATTTTGGCATTTCCTTCTCTGTGACTCTCCAGCATTCCGCACCATAGAGAAGCACAGAAAGCACACAGCTCTGATATAATCTTAATTTTGTGCTTGTGCTGTATTGGGAGGACTTCCAGATGTTATTTAGGCTAAAGAAGGCTGTTCTTGCTTTATTCATTCTGATGTTGATGTCTTTGTCTGCCCCACCGTCTGGTGTTACTATGCTTCCTAGGTATGTGAAGGTATTTGTATGTACCAGTTGCTTATTCCTTACTGATATGGGCTCAGGGTTGCTCACATTGAGCGTCAGTAAATTAATTACTTTAACTAATTTATAGTCAGCTGATGCAGTCTCTGAATTCGGTGTCTTCCATTCATGAAATTTCACGTCCTCCAAATCCGAAACCTTGATTTACCGTCAGCAAATTTTCACGGCCCGGAAATCTGGAATCTTGATTGTTGGCAACTTTTCACAGCTAAGGAATCTGGAATCTTGATTGTTGGCAATATTCACAGCCCCAGAATATGGAATCTTGATTGTTGGCAAATTTCACAGCCCAGAATATGGAATCTTGATTTTTGGCAAATTTCACAGCCCCGGAATCTGGAATCTTGATTGTTGGCACATGTTATAATTTCTATTTTTGGCACGGGTGTTTGGCGTGATCGTATAGTATTTATTTTTGGTGGTGGACAGTGGTTGGAGATTACCAAGGTATCTTTCCTTGGCTGCACGATCCTAAAATCTTATGGTGTCCGATGTGAACATATTCAACTCTTAACTCTTCACTCTCAGGACACCAAAATACGACATGAATAGATACTCGATGGAAGACACAGTTTAAAAGAAAGTCACAGATCTTTATTTGGCTTCTATCTTCACATAGGTTAGGTTCTTTTTTTTCTTCTTCTGTCCCTTAGACAATTTTTCAACCTATCCAACAAGCTATACCAATTCTAGAGAGTCACTCTCGGATTCCTTTTTTTTTTCAAACATTCGACATAGACACTGGTTTGGCATTAGAAGTCACTTTTAGTTTCTCTTCTATTGTAACGTCTATCAATAACCCAGACTCACCATATTGTTCATCATTATCGAGTTGACCAACGATGTAATCTTACTTCAGGAGCTCAGCGGTTACCCGTTTTTTTTAACTACACATTGTTTTTCTTTCTTCTTTCTTCCTTAATCTTTCCCACGATGATGTAATCCGTCTCTGTAAGCAAGGCAGTTATAACTGTTTAATTACCATCCTGCCTTTTTTAGTCTTTCAGTTTCTTTACTTTTTACTTCATGGCTTTCGATGTTCCGCCCTTCTGTTCCATTCTTCATCTTGTTACTCTCTGTGTCGTCATCGTTGTTCCGTATGACGTGATGGTCTCTCGAATCCTTTTCTTTTTCCGTAACCCGCATCGAGAGTATTTCTTTCCTTCCATAGTCGGTCCATTATTCTTTATATTTCGTCATATTGACCCGTATGTCACTGCTCCTGTGATAAAAATGGATCCAGTCGGTCCTACACAATCGGAAAGCAAGAGTCACCATGGAAGGCCACAACAGTAAGAAAATCCTCCTAAAATATGGAGTTCCTCAAGGCTCAGTATTGTCTCCCACCCGGCTCCTTGTGTCCATCAATGACCTCATAAACGATCTGTCACAAGGTGTGAGAGCTGCCCTATAAGCTGATGACTTGGTGGTGTGGTGTGTAGAAGAACATCTAACTATCGCTAATGAGCGAATACAAAGGGCAGCAGACAACATAGCAGCATGGGCAGAAAAATGGATGGTGCAGATCAACGCTGAAAAATCCTCAACAACACTTTTCACGCTCTCAAACAAAGACAAAGCAGGAGAGATACGACTTGGAAATATACATGTCCAAACAGACGAGGAACCGGTGTACTTGGGCATTACATTAGATAAGAGAATGACATGGAGGCCCCACATCGAGAGAACAGATGCCAAAGCAAGAAGAAAACTTGCCATACTGAGGAAAATAGCTGGATCAAGTTGGAGAGCTAATGAAACAACACTAAAGAAAGTTTATACAGGTGCAAAAAGACCAATATTAGAGTACGGATCAGCAGCATGGTCTACAACAGCCAAATCATACCAACAAGCCTTAGATAAGGTACACAATCAAGCGCTTCGGTTGATCACGGGTGCCATGAAGACCACACCAATAAACGAAATAGAAAAAAAATAACAGGCATTCCACCTTTATTCTACAGACGAGACAATAAGACCATGATTCAAGCAGAAAAGTACAAGAACATGCAAGCACATCCAATGAAAACTAGATTTAGTGATTTAGCCAGTGGGAGGTTGAGGAGAAGCAGGTTTGTGCGTCGGTCCAAAACACTAATTAGAACATACAAGGATGAACTACCAGACATCACTAAGGAAATAATTATCACACTCCTCCCAACCCCAAGGGAACAACATCAAAATTTCAGCATTATAAGACCTCCATAACTACCACCTGCCCCATGGGAGAGTTAAATACTTTCCAAAGGAAAATAGTAGCATGTGACATGATTGAAGAACTATGCCCCAGAGAAGCATGGATCCAAGTATATACTGATGGATCTGCAACCAGAGCAGTGAAGAACGGAGGCACAGGAGTTTATTTGGTCTATCCAGACAAAGAAAACGAATCCACCTGTTCACCTACTGGAATATTCTGTTCAAACTACTCTGCTGAAGTACAGGCCTTAAGCATTGCTGCAGGAATAATAAATAACACAATAAGCCAATGTCAGCAGGTTGTATTCCTTACCGATGCAATGTCAGTTCTGCAAGCCCTCAACAGTGATAAACTGCCAGAGTTAAATAAAGCCCTATGCGAAGTAAATATCAAAAGAAGGGTAGTGCTACAGTAGATACCATCACACTGTGGCATACCAGGAAATGAGAGAGCAGATACGTTAGCAAAAGAGGGAGCAACACAATAACAAAAAAAAAACAATCACATTCCAAGAAAAGAAGACCATTATCAAGGCCATCAGGAAAATTGACTAACAAAGAGACAAGTATCACTATCTTGATCGAGCAAAACAGGTGATCCTGCTCCGTATTAGAACAGGACATAACAGACTGAACAGTCACTTATACAGACTGAAATTGGTCCGAACACATCCTGCAAGACTGCTACATGCTTAGTCACTTGCGAACTGAACATTGGCCCACAGAGACGCACATCCACACAAAGCTGTATGGGAGTCTTGAAGAACTTTCAACCACAGCAACATACATCCAGAGAACCGCACTTCCTGTGTAGACATTACTAAACAACAGCGAACGAGAAGAAGAAGCAGAAGACTGCTGTTTGTCAAAAGTAGCCATAGACGATTTCATTGGTTCTTCTGTTTGACTAGTGTTGTTTTTGTTACTTGCTAGTCTTGCTCAAATACTTTGGTCTTTTAGACTTGCTCAAGTACTTTTACTAATTCTTATTTCTAATGTTAACGTGATAGCTTGCATTAACGTAGGCCATCTGGTCACACTCACCTTAGTTGGTTGACTCAGTTCATCTCACAATAATACAAAAGTCACTGACGACAGTTAGTACAGTTACAACTATAAGTAACTGTTTCATTGATAAACATTTTTTAAACCACTAACAATAATACCACAAAGTATAACAGAGCAGCCACAGAGTCGCCTCAAAATTCTAGAACTCGATGAAATACTCTCTCCATTTAACCGTACTCAAAGACAAGTTATTCTAACACTAGCTAAGATTATCTAGACATGCTCTTCTTACTTTTATTATTATTATAGCTATTCTCTTCAAAAACTTATCTATTCAAATCTATTTATCTTTCCTACTTTATCATTTGTCCACGAACTAGCGAGTCTAGACCGTAGACCTACAACAAACTTCCTACATTTTTAGTTATATTATTTTTATGCTCTCTCTCAATAAAATCTCTATCTGAATCTATAAAATCTCTATCTAAATCTATAAAATCTCTATCTGAATCTATAAAATCTCTATCTGAATCTATAAAATCTCTATCTGAATCTATAAAATCTCTATCTAAATCTATAAAATCTAAATCTGAATCAATAAAATCTAAATCTGAATCTATAAAATCTCTATCTGAATCTATAACATCTCTAGTGAAAATCCATAAAATCTCTCCTTGATCGCGCTAACAAAAGTATTTATATTCCGTCATTCTGCATCCGACATCCGTTTGTTTCAATGGGAAAATGTCAGGATTTCGTGATTCTGTCATACTTGCTGACAGAACAAAATGCTGACTTCAGCCTGTTTTGTCTTTCCAATGATTCTTTCTCACGTCCCAGATATACAACACAAGTGCACTTCTACAAATACTAAACTATCAATTATTCATATACAACGTCCATTTCACAAGCACAGGTGGTCAGTACTCATGATCAAAATCCAATTAATGTCCTTAATTGTCACATATATATATCAAAATTACATTCCTTTCTCTTATTAATTTAACAAGATGTCAGTCAAAAATTACATGGTGTTGTCTTTGTTTTTGGTTACCTGTATGATAACCATCGTATAAACTTAGAGTAGCTGTCAGTTTACATATACCAGTAACATAAAATGCACAGATGTGTCGTACTTCGTGAACTTTCTCATGCACAATGTGCAACACTGAGTTACGCGTTTGTTTTGTCTGTCACTGGTGGCTTGATTGACAGCTCTCAACACCAGTGTCAACTAACTGTGTAGCGAACTTGAGTTTTTAATTATTAAATGTGAAAAGTATCACTGCGTTTTTCGTTCACGTTATGTTAAGCCAGCTTTGTCATTAATAATATTAAGCTATGTATTTCCCGAAAGCTATGCCCCAGACGGAGCATGCGGCCATGTTGTATTCTTCACTAATTCCCTATTATTTGTTACGTTTTCTGTTTTATAATGTTGAGCTTTATTTTATCGGAAGCAATGTTGCAGACAAAGCATGCAGCCATTACACGGTCACAAAATTAAGCACAACTTTTTATATCCGACATTTTTGTTTAAAAATTTGCTCAATTATCTTTCGTACAGCCTTTTCCATGTCTCCATTGTCACTGTACAAGTCACTCACTATTTTCTTCATCAAATCTGATCCACTAACAGAACTGCTGACGTCATCAGATCTATCTGATCTACTAACAGAACTGCTGACATCATCAGATCTATCTGATCCACTAACAGAACTGCTAACTTCATCAGATCTATCGGATCCACTAACAGAACTGCTGACTTCATCAGATCTATCGGATCTACTAACAGAATTGCTGACTTCATCAGATCTATCTGATCCTCTAATAGAACTACTGACTTCATCAAATCTATCTGATCCACTAATATAACCGCTGACGTCATTAAATCTATCTCATCCACTAGCATAACTGCTGACTTCATCAAATCTATCTGATCCACTAACAGAACTCCTGACGTCATCAGATCTATCTGATCTACTAATAGAAATGCTGACTTCATCAAATCTTTCTGATACACTAACAGAACTACTGACTTCATCAGATCTATCCGATCCACGAATAGAACTGCTGACTTCATCAAATATATCTGATCCACTATCAGAAGTACTGACTTCATCAAATATATCTGATCCACTAACAGAACTACTGACGTCATCAGATCTATCTGATCCACTAACAGAACTACTGACGTCATCAGATCTACCTGATCCACTAACAGAACTACTGACTTCATCAAATCTATCTGATCCATTAACAGAACCACTGACTTCATCAAATCTGTCTGATCCACTAACAGAACTACTGATTTCCTCAAATCTATCTGATCCACTATCAGAACTACTGACTTCATCAGATCTATCTGATCCACTAACATAACTACTGACTTCATCAAATCTATCTGATCCACTAACAGAGCTGCTGACTTAATCAAATCTATCTGATCCACTAATAGAACTGCTGACATCATCAGATCTATCTGATCTACTAACAGAACTGCTGACTTCATCAAAACTATCTGATCCACTAACAGAACTGCTGACTTCATCAAAACTATCTGATCCACTAACATAACTACTGACTTCTCTAAGGAAGTAATGTCACCAGGCAGAAATCTAAAATTTGACATTAAGTAGGACAATTTACCAGCAACATTTGTTTTCTAGAGTTTAGTGAAAATCATTAATAGCACGAACAAAACAGCCAAGTCATTTGTATTTAAAAAAAACAATCAATTAGAAAACACAAAAATTGTCTATTTTTATAGAAAATTCTAAAATTTACAACATATTGACAGAAAATAAAAACAAGAAAAGTGCTGTAAAATAACGAAAAAATCTCCACAAACTTCCTGACATGCAAAAAATACAAAATAATGCCCTAACAAGGGCTCTTAAATCAGCTTAGTAGTTCATGAAACACATTTATATTCAACTGACCAACGTTTTGGTTAAGCCACAGGCCCCCGGACCCATACACGTAAGCTCCACTAGATCCAGGACACGTCGCTGTAGTGTATGTGGACATGTCATCATCACGGCTGACCCAGTGACCTACACTGACCTGTTTACTACATCCGTGTGGGTGTGACACTATAATGACAAGACGTCCATCATGTTCGTCGTGTTGCGTAGACAACTGTCTCTCCTGTTAATGTGGTACTTATCTCTTATACGGTCCCATAGATCACGCCTGTGTGTCACCATCTTGTCAAGTCTGTCTGCCAGTTCCAGGTCATGGGTCATATATCTCGTCGAACACCTGTCACTCTCGATGTAACTCCTCACAACTGACATACCACTGAGTGTGACGACACCGTCGCAGACATCAGGTGTACCAACTTTATCAAAGCAGAGATGACACGTGGTGTGTGCTGCCTCCAGGTCGTCGTAGACAACATGAGCCGCTGTGAGTATGTAAATGTGAGCAAACTTTGTTTTTGGTGTAGGAGAGTTCAGACATTCTTTACAGTCACAGGTTTCGTTGTTGAGGTTCTTGTTTGGGTATTTACCCACATCCCACACCCGCCCCGTCCCTACCATCATCATGTCACTACCCCTGTCCCTGTAGCCCGGGTAAGGCTTGTCACTACCAGGAAAAGTCTCAGGTCTCCTCTCACTGACATACTTGACTGACACGCGGACAGTTACATCTGACTGAGCTCGGATATACTCTACTAGATCGTTGTCATGGTAACCAGGTGGTAGATGGTCCACATTAAATTGGTCTACAGGTATAAAATTCAGGTGACCTGGATTCTTCTTACAACCAACAAGATGTCGGTGAAGATCTGCCTCTCCTCCATAACTGACCTCAACTTCCCACGGACCTGGTAGACAGATACAGATATCATCATCAATATAATATTATCTCTATAACTATCATCATCCTGGTAGACAGATACATCATCATCAACTTACAATTACATCATCATCATGTGTCACATCTTTCACCTTTACTTCAGACTTACAAATACATCATCATCATGTGTCAGATCTTCCACCTTTACTTCAAACTTACAAATACATCATCATCATGTGTCAGATCTTCCACCTTTACTTCAAACTTACAAATACATCATCATCATGTGTCAGATCTTCCACCTTTACTTCAAACTTACAAATACATCATCATCATGTGTCAGGTCTTCCACCTTTACTTCAAACTTACAAATACATCATCATCATGTGTCAGATCTTCCACTTTTACTTACAAATACATCATCATCATGTGTCAGATCTTCTTTTTTTACATCAAACTTTCAAATACATCATCATCATGTGTCAGATCTTTCACCTTTACTTCAAACTTACAAATGCATTATTATCATGTGTCAGATCTTCCACCTTTACTTCAAACTTATAAATACATCATCATCATGTGTCAGATCTTCCACCTTTACTTCAAACTTACAAACACATCATCATCATGTGTCAGATCTCCCACCTTTACTTCAGACTTACAAATACATCATCATCATGTGTCAGATCTTCCACTTTTACATCAAAGTTACAAATACATCATCATCATGTGTCAGATCTTCCACCTTTACATCAAACTTATAAATACATTATCATCATGTGTCACATCTTCCACTTTTACATCAAACTTACAAACACATCATTATGTGTCAGATCTTCCACTTTTACATCAAACTTACAAATACATCATCATCATGTGTCATATCTTTCACCTTTACTTCAAGCTTACAAATAGATCATCATCATTTATCAAACCTTCCACCCTTACTTCAGAATTACAAATACATCATCATTGATACAAGACATCTGGGTAATGGTGGCTCACTTTACTTTGGAACGCTTTAACACATTGAGGTGCCACCAACGTAAGGTGCTTTGCCCTTAAAGCCATTGTATTGACCGCGATTTTATAGGGTTGACTAGGGACAGACATGACGTAGTAGGTTGGTATGCTGGGGCATGGCAACGCTCTTCCTAGACCCTTCATATTCTGAACTTCGTCCTAGACGGACGTGACTTTTCAATGCTCCCGTTAATGATAGTGATTGTATTGGAGTTCTTTTATTATAAGGCAACAGGGTCTGCTCTCTACACCAAGGCTACCTTGCCGTTGGTTGGAGAGCTTGAGGGCCTCAATGATCCCGGGAGCTATGCCGGCGGGAGTTTTACTCCTGGCAGGGTCACCCAAGCCGGACAGGTCCTTGGTGAGGGGCCAGACAAAAGGGCTGTGGAGTTGGTGGAACCCTATAGGTGTAGATGCAGAACCCACCGGCGAGTGGTACAAGCTCTGGTCTGCACCAATTCACCCCCACTTCATGGGTTAAATGCTTTCTTGCCTCATTCTTCGCTGTTTGTCTCCTATCCAATAATCCAAATGGATGACGAAGAGATGCAGGCCAGCGGACATTGCATCTTTGTCCCTCTGTGACAGCCTCCTAGGAGGTAGGGAACGCCAGATATACCATCAATGCAAAAGGGTTGGCAAAGCTGACTGAAGAATGATGAATTAGCTGACCCAGATGTATATGCTATCTTTCTGGCAGGACGTGACGATCCTGGGATACTGATACACTGGACTGCCTCCCTTCGGTGATACTGAAAAATGCATCCATACCCCCCCCCCTGAAATCATGAACATGCCTCTAAGACAACAGACTATACGAGCTCGGGTGTCGCCTCGGCTATCAAGGCCCGCGCTGCCCTTCGGTACCTGGGGAGGGTAGTGAAAAGTATACTACCAGTAATATATATATATATATATATATATATATATATATATATATATATATATATATATATATATATATATATATATATATATATATATATATATATATATATATATATATATATATATAACACAGACTCACTACGCATCCTCCAACTCAACATATCAGGAATCCGAAACAAAAAACTAGAACTAACCAAGCTTCTACTGGACCTAGAAATCAATGTTGCAGTTATCCAAGAAGCAATGCTTTCAAAAGACACCTCCTTCCATATCACAGGCTATACGGTGTACCAGTGCAAGTGTATAAAATGTCGTGGATTAGTGACACTTATCCGGAATGATACACAGGCTGAGGTTTCCGCTCTTGAACCCAATGACGAAACAGATCTACAGGAAGTGATAGTCTAGAGTGGTGGAAAGCCATTGAAAATCATTAACATTTACAACCCGCCAAAAACACACCTTACTATGAAGCCTTTCCAGACCACGGACTTGAGGAGAATGATCATTGCTGGTGACATGAATGGTCATTCACCTCTGTGGGGCTACACAGACAGGAACCCAACAGGAATAGCTATAGAAGAACTTACTAACACTACTACACTCATCCTACTGCAGAATGCTCACACCCCACCGACATTGCTCCACCGCGCCAGTGGAACAAAAAGCAGACATAATCTCACCCTATAACAGCAGATATCCACCCACATTGCTCAGTTAGAGTGCTCGACGACATCGGAAGTGACCACAGACCCATCCTCCTTGAGATCTCAAACACCAGGGAAATAAAAAGAAATTGCTTAACATCACCCCCATGGAACTACAAAAAGGCAGACTGGCATTTCTTCAGGAGACAAGTACGACAACGATACGAGGCCATCGACATGACGCTAGACATAGACAAGGTATATAGTAAAATCACTACAGCACTACTGCAGTCTGCTAAAGAAGCCATTCCACGAGGATGTAGGAGAAAGTTTAAACCTTACTGGAGTACAGGACTGGAGGCTGCTGTAAACGAGAGGAAAAAAGCAAGACGGCAAGCTGAGAAACACCCAACCCCCACCAACAAAGCAAATTATAACCGCCTAACTGCAAAAGTTAAATGTCTGAGCAAAAAAGCAAAAAGAGAAACATGGGTTAAGAAATGTGGAGAGTTAAACTTGCGGAAAGACGGAAAGAAATCATGGTGCCTCATATCAAATCTCTCAGGAATTAAAAGAAAGAAAAACCCTGAACCCATCATTACAAGCACTGAACCGATAACAAGGGATGCACAGAAAGCAGAAGCCTTCAATAAGCACTTTGCTAACGTAAACAAAAAAAAACCACGCAAGAGACTTGACAGTGCTATCAGATCACTCACCAAAATGATGGAGAAACAACCAACAGCTAGCTGTGAGGTCTTTGAAAAGAACTTCACTCTTTCAGAACTCAAGATGGCCCTAAAAAAAATGCAAGAAAGGAAAAGCTGCTGGACCTGATCGGCTCACTAACGAGATGATCTCAAACCTCTCAAATTATGAACTCTCCACCATCCTTGACCTCATTAACAAGACCTGGAGAGAAGGCAAGTTACCAACAGACTGGAGAAAAGCCAATATCATCCCAGTCCTTAAGAAGGACAAACCATCCAATGAAGTAACAAGCTATCGACCGATCTCATTGACATCAAACCTAGGCAAGATCACTGAAAGGATGATAAATGAAAGGCTATATTGGTGGCTAGAAAGCAATAAGAACTTAAACACCAATCAATCAGGTTTTAGAAGAAACAAACAGACAATGGATCAGTTGATACGATTCACCCAGGAGATAGGTGATGCCTTCCAAGAAAAAAAAATGTGCTTGCAACATTAATTGATCTTAGACAAGCCTATGATCGAGACTGGAGGATAGGCCTCCTCTTCAAAATGCGAAGAATGGGAATATCAGGGCGAATGTACAACTGGTTAAAAGGTTTCTTCCACAACAGAACAATCCAAACAACATTCAGTGGAACAACATCAAAACAAAGAACCCTGGAGGAAGGACTGCCTCAGGGATCAGCACTAAGTTGTACACTGTTTCTTATATTTATAAATGACCTCCCAGATGTCATCACCTGCCAAAAAGCACTAATTGCTGATGACCTAGTCATCTGGACAAAAGGAAAATACCTCCAAACCATCACCAAAAATATGAACAAAAACCTGACAACCATCTCTGCATACTGCCAGTTCTGGAAACTTAAAATCAATGTAGAGAAAACTGTGTTGGCCTGTTCAGTCTAAACAAGAGAGTTAACGAGAACAACATCGAGGTCTGGATAAATGGAGAGAAATTAGCATATGAAGAATGCCCGAGATATCTTGGAGTCGAGCTCGACCGTAGAACCATGAGACCCCACATAGACAAGCTGATTGAGAAAGCATCCACAAGACTCAGGCTCATCAAGCACCTTTCCTCCTGTGGGTGGGTAGCAGACCAGCACTCATTACGCCAACTCTATAGTGGATATGTGCGCCCAGTAATTGACTACTCGCTCCCCCTCCAAACTATTGCAAGTAAAAGACTCTTACAAAAGCTAGACAAAGTCAGAAATCACGCTCTACGGTTTATAAGTGGTGCCATGAAGACAACGCCGACAGATGCATGCGAAATCAACACCAATATTGAACCCTTAAACCTAAGAATAAAGCGAGAACAGCCTTTGCTATTCTCAACAACATTTGGAAGTTTTCCCAGTACAGCACAAACACCAAATTAAGACTGTATGAGAGCTGCGTACTTTCTGTGCTTCTCTATGGTGCGGAATGTTGGAGAGTAACAGAGAAGGAAATGTCGAAACTGTCCTCCTTCCACACAATCTGCCTAAGGAAAATTCTCCGAATCTTTTGGCCAAACACCATCAGCAACCAAGAACTACTTATTCGGAGTAACCAGGAGGACATGCACACCATCATAGCTGGCAGACGCTGGAGTTGGGTTGGCCATGTCCTCAGAAGGGACCCTGATACCATCGCAAGAACAGCTATGCTATGGACCCCCGAGGGAAAGCGAAAGAGAGGCCGACCAAAAACAACTTGGCGGAGAACTGTGGAAGCTGAGATGCAAAGAATGAACCACAGTTGGGGCACTGTACGAAGGATGGCCGCCGACCGAGCAAAGTGGAATCAATTTGTTGCTGCCCTACAAGACGCCACCAGGCGTGATGGCCGCTGACTGCTTTGACGGTTGGCGGTTATGGATCAAAGAAGAAGAAGAAGAAGAAACCTAAGAAGAGAACGTTCAGCAGTGGAAACATACGAAAGGTATCTGAGAATGGACACAAAGGAGGAGAATAGGAAAATGATAGAGCAGTGGCACCAAAAACACAGAATACATAAAGACATCTTTTCTTAAAAATGCAAAAGTAGCTAGCATCAAACACCATCTACCAGCAGTTAGAAAGCCAATGGTAACTGTCAGTGATGATCTACCTTGTTGGCAGGTAACTACTCCCATAGTAAGAACTGAACTCTCTGACCCCTCAGCAGACAAGAACACTCTAGGACCACTACCGAAAACCATCGCTTTAGAAACTATAGATTCATATCCACAAGACATCATCCATGTCTACACAGATGGATCAGCATTTAAAGCTACCATCAATGCTGGATATGGCGCAGTGATAAAATACCCCAACCAGCACCCAGAAGACCACCCTCGCATCTTTGGCCCTTGCGGAGAAATTTGTTCCAGCTATGATGCAGAAATAACAACACTAGAAAAAGCATTGTGCCGGATAATCTCAGACTTTGAAAGTGGCATCACTGCACCTGAGGATATTGTTATATTCTCGGACTCAAAATCAGCACTCCAAGCCCTAGAAAGCAAAATGTCTCATAATATTAATAACATCTGTAGATTTATTGACCAACTGTTCACTTCCTATTGCGTCGAAGTTACACTCCAGTGGATCCCTGGGCATGTTGGAGTCCCTAGAAATGAAAAAGCCGATAAACTATCCAAAAGAGGAGCAGCACTGCCCAAGTTCCCATCAAGTACCACACTGCAAACCTGCCAACAGATCCTGAGAAACAATTATAGGCAAGAATGGCTAAACCAGTGGGCTACCTACCAGACAGGGCGTCCATTCTTCAAACATCAAGCTAAACCAAACCCTCAAGATCCAGTTAAACAACTGAAAAGAAGAGATCAGAGTTTAATTTTCCAGCTGAGAACAGGCCATGCCCCTGTCAATAAACATTTAAATAGAATAGACCCACTACGTGAACCAAACTGTAGGCACTGCCACCACCATGAGGAATCAGTTGAACACCTGCTGTTACAGTGCCCAAGACTAACAGACCTGCGACGCCAACTACTCCCATCGCACCCAACCATCCACAATACACTCTACACATCATCACAACAACTGAGGAAGACTTGCACTTTTGTCAGAGAGGCAATGGGCTGTCAAGAGCTACCTGCTCACAGCTAAAGGGATTATATCATCATCATCATCATCATCATCATCATCATCATCATCATCATCATCATCATCATCAACAGGGTCTGCCGACTTATGTATGGATACAAATATCGTCTCATTCTATTGATGAATCATCTTCCGTACAAGAAGATTTGCAGGGAGTATATAATTAATAAGTATCCAAATTATTATATCGCCAAACCTGTGGTTGTTCATTACCGAATTACCGACATACGGAATCGCGAGTAAATAGCCAGACGTTTTGACGACTGATGAAATAAATATAGGAGACGATCTGGAACTGCATGGATTGTATGTATATTTCATTAATGATATGTATTATGGAACTTGTTCTATTAATAAAATGTATTTATGTGGACACTTACCACCTAAGGAGTTATCAACTTACTGTGGTTGAAGGTTGGTCTGTTTACTCTGAATTCACAAATTACATCTATCAGCACGATTGTTCAAGGAGAAATAAGTTTACAGTAAAGACAAAGAAATACAGACAGATAAAATAATATGAAGCCATCTTTTACTTCTACAACAAAAGAACCATGTTACAAAAAGAGACTGTAACAATCATCATCATGTGTCAGATCTTCCACTTTTACATCAAACTTACAAATACATCATCATCATATGTCAAATCTTCCACCTTTACATCAAACTTACAAATTCATCATCATCATGTGTCAGATCTTCCACCTTTACTTTAGACTTACAAATGCACCATCATCATGTGTCAGATCTTCCACTTTTACATCAAACTTACAAATACATCATCATCATGTGTCAGATCTTCCACCTTTACATCAAACTTACAGATACTCACCGAAGGTCATCAAGAGCCCAGACCTGTTACATTTATTTTAAAGATGCCAACAAACATTCATCCTTTTGTGCTACTACTCTCAAATGTTTCTTAAACTTCATAACATCGATCAGAGCATTGCAAAATGTTAACCGCCGTGCCACTGTAACGCTTAAAGCGTTGTTTAAAGTTTTTCACCAATAAACTCTATAATTCGACCGTTTAATGCAGTTCATATTTTAAAACGCGTAGAATGACTTCCGCTACTATTTAAACAATTAATTTGAGTTTAGTTAAGCAACACGTGTGCATGTTTTCATGTTATTATTACAGTTTGTATGACGATTTGCATGTTTCCGTTTTTCTGTTATTGCTACAGAAATATGTCATACTTTATATTTACAATTTTTAAGTCTCCTAAGCCAATAATTGTTTCAAACTACTTAGAAACATTTCTAAAATTGTCGATGATTGTTTGGTAGCCACAGTTCGTTATCAAGTACCGCAGTAGGTGCAGAAAAGCTAGACACATTAGATTTAGTTGGTATGTGTGGGCGTGGTCAACTTCTGAAGATCGAAAAACAACAGAACTAGATCAACAGTAACATCTAATCACCAGCCCTGGGTAGAAGATGTAGGTAAAGATACTATTAAATAAATATTAAACAATTGTAAAAGGTTTTTAAATGATGTTATCCTTCTTTATTTGTTTGAAAATTACGTAATGCAATATTGCATTTTTTTTTGGGGTCTTATAAAGGACCACAGTAAAAGTTAGTGTAAAAACATTACTATTTGTGGCCAAAATCATTGTATTATTACTTTGTAAATGGATATCAATGCTACAAAAGATACTATATATATTATAATATTCTGTCTATTGCCCTACAGTTTAATATATAATATGTACATGTTCACAGAAATGTTGTACGGTACATCAAATTTCCACTAAAAGATAGTACACTTAACCGCTTAGAATTCTTAAAACAAATAATTACGAAAATGGGTGGAAAATAATTACAGAAGCAAACATTCTTCATCATCGTGTGTCAGAACTTTCAC
>JAMPIV010018760.1:0-59967 GCA_024509875.1 Oreohelix idahoensis
TCCTTGTGACAGCAATGTCATTTTACCATTGCTCTTCTCTTTATTAATTTTATTTGTTAGGCTTCATATTTACCTAATAATTTATATATGTGGATTAGAATATTTCATGACACCATCCTCCTACTCCCTCCTCCAAACTTAAGCTCAGGCTCATCTCATCTTACGGGGCACTATGCAACTGCACGCGCGCTAAAAACATAGTCCCAAACACTATAGCAATATTAGAATATCTGAGCCTTGGTAATATGTAATTTCAGAACAACTGAACCATCGTAGCTTTGAAGAGAGTTTGACAAAGTTTTTCAAAGAAAACTTAGTTCTGTGCTCAATTGTAATGTCTACAGTTTTTTGTAAGCATGTGTGTGTGTTTTTTTTTTTAAATTTGAGTTTACAAGTGTCTGCATGCCTTGACGGGCTTACTTGCTCGGTGGAAGGTTAATGGTCGAAGGAAATGGGAAGGAAAAAAACTGGATACAGAATACATGGGGCTATTCTCAGGACGTAATAAAGAAATCATAACTCTCTGCCGCCGTTTCTTGACTGGTTAATAGCTAGTAGCAACGACATTAGCTCAGACTGGGAAACTATCAGCGCTAACAAAAATTCCCAGAAACGCGCAGACATACAGACACACATATGTACACAAACAGAGATAAGACGAAATGGATTTAAGAGATTTGACCCCCTTTCAAGATAAACAGCCAGACAAAATACATCACCTTCAAGTAAGTAATACATCAACTTCAAGTAGACAATCTTGCATTAATACAACTCATCTACGCTACACTTCTAAACAGTATTACACATGCAGTATTTTCACTGCTACAGTATTTGATATATAACTCATCTGTGTGTGTGTATATATATATATATAATATATATATATATATATATATATATATATATATATATAAATATATATATATATAAATATATATATATATATATATATATATATATATATATACGGTAATACAGATGACAAATTGCAAGCGTTTCTATTAAGATAATACAGCCAGACAAAATACATCACCTTCAAGCCAGCAATACATCAACTTGAAGTAATCAATCTTGTAGTATTTACGTGTATCTATGCTAGACATCTAAATTGGTTCACATACGAGTAATGATGTTCCTACATCACCGGCTATATGGTAATGCAGCCGTATGTCTACGTTTGTTCAGTTTCTACACGGAAACATGCCTGCACATAAGCTTTCAAAATCAACAAATATTCTCTTGAAAACGTCCAGACTATGCAACAACAAAAAAAAAAAAAAAACAAGGACAGAAAATATATATGATACAGTACTCAGATCAAGTGGTAATCTTCAGACTCCGCACTGGCCACAACAGATTGAGATACCATCTATTCAACAAGCTAAAGATAGGAACTACCGATCAGTGTAACTGTGGCACTGATAAAATGACTGCTGAACATCTGCTTCAAAGTTGCCCCTTATATGTGGTACAGAGAAAATGCATATGGCCGACGCCAGCTCCTTTCGTGGAAAAGCTTTACGGGGATTCAAATAGCCTCAAAGTGACTACTGCTTTCTTTGAGAACATTCAAGTGGACGTCTGAGAGTGTACGAAGAAGAAGAAGAAGAAGAAGTACTCAGATCTTTGTTATCATTCACATGTTTCAAATTTACAGGCTGTAACATAAACTCAAACCAGGATTATAGATGATTGTAATAAGCTATTTCACTCCACGAAAAACTGTTTGTAGATGTCAGGAACATTGAACTGACTATTGCCTTTATTAGAGTTATTAATGTAGAAGCCTGAAGGCGAACAGGGAAGAAAAAGACGATGATTGTAAAGAAAGAAGAAAATATTCTTCTTCTTCTTCGTTCGTCCTGAAAAGGACGGTGGTTGCGTTGTGTCTGTTTACGCCTAAGCTGTGATATCTGCACCTTTCGGTCGTCACATCCGACTTCTGCACGGCATTTTTTAGGACCGGGTTTGCCTTCCCATTTCGATCCACACTCGCTCAGCCAGACTGCACAGCTGCAGACTGTTTCCAGGACCACCACGTGGAGGTGGAGTGCGGTCTTGACCAGCTCTGGTTCGCTGGTCCTGACGCAGGCAGTCAAGCAATAGAGAAGAAAATATAAGTTAGCTTAGTTTGGTTTGGTTTTAAGTACTATCTTCATTACACACGGACTACTACATCAGTGCTCCGATCTCCTCCCTTAGTTCACACATGGAAGATCTCAGCACAGTGCACGAACTCCGTAGCACCGGCGAGAATCCCAATGTGTGTATATAGGAATCACACATTCTATAAATATTTTTGTGGTGGGTAGGTTTCTAATTTTAATTTTGCCACGGAAGCGGCCCGATAGGCCTACTCGTTACGATTTCCAACTGCCATGGGATTTTTAACGTGCGCAACTTGCACACGGGACCTCCTATTTTTTCGCCCTTATCCGAGAAGGCTAGGCATCCGATCTCCCTACCCAGGAGACCAGGGGGGAGTATGACATCATTAGGACTACTGGTTCTGAGGAAAAAAAATATCCACAAATTATTTTCCCTCTACTGGGAATCGAACCTGGTACCTCTAGAATTCGAGGCGGGCGCCAAACCTCTTAGCCACTCCGACCCCAGGATGGCTTAAGAAGCTAACAACTTGACAAGTAATACTTATAATGATCAACTGCATCGCGTTAAAAGTATACTTGCGTAACCGATGTCTGGATGGATGACATATGAAAGCACCTCAGTTCTAAAGGCAAATGTTGTACTAGGAAAACCATCTTAAGGCCGCATTCCTGAGTGCTATACTATGTTTCTTGGACAACATCGGATGATACCAGTTCTTCCCCCCTACAAAACTGATATTAGTGCATCCTTTCCCTACTCCAACTCCCTCCTCTGAACGTAAGCTCACGCTCATCTCTAGATATCTTTGGTACATTATGCTATTGCGCGAGCTAAAAACATTGTTGTCATGGTCCCAAACTACCTTAATATAGTAGCCTTGGTTCGATTTCATTTCAGAACTGAAACAACGAAGCCGCGAAGAAGGCTTCACAAAGATTTTCAAAGAACAGTAAGTTCTGAGCTCTAATAAGACATGTGTACGGTAATCATCGGTTTCGTGATCAACTAGAAACAACATCAACTTCATTAATGCATATCTTATGCGTTACTGTGAACAGTATAAGTCATGAATATGGACTCGACATTAATATTGAGAAAACAAAAACTATGATAATTAGCAAAACAGACGATAAGACCACATTAAAGATAAGCGTAAATGGGAAGATCCTGGAACAAGTCAAGAGCTACGTATATCTTGGTCATATAATAACAGAAGATGGCAGATGTGAAACAGAAATCAAGAAGAGCATAGGAATGGCCAAAGCTACATTCAACAACATGAAACATATACTGACATCTAAACAGTTATCTCATAAATTAAAACTGAGAACCATAAAGTGTTATATATATTTTGCATTTCTGTATGGTGTAGAAACATGGACGATGAATAAGCTTTGGAAGAAAGAATTGAGGCTCTTGGGATGTGGATATATAGAAGAATGGGGCGTATTTCGTGGAAAGAGAAGAAAACAAATAAGGAGGTCCTAGAAAATCTAGGTATGAAAAGAGAACTAATGAAGAAGATCACAGTTCGGCAGCTAAAATACGTTGGCCACATAAAAAGACATAACACCTTGCAGAAGACCATAACAGAAGGGAGAGGTGAAGGCAAACGTGCAAGGGGAAGACAGCGCTATTATAAGTGGGAAGATAACATCAAGAGATGGACAGGAAAAAGTCTATCAGAGTGCACCACCAAGACAAGAGACAGAAGACGTTGGAGATCCATTACAGCCAACCTTCGATGTGGAGATGGCAGCTGATGATGTTGATATGCGTTACTGAGAACACGTCATCTATATACATAGAACCCTTTATCTGTGGTTTCAATGACGCTAACTCTGGACCCCGAACTTTTTCCCCCCTTAAACATCCCCCCCCCCCCCCCCCCCCCCCCCCCCACCCCCCCCCCCCCCCCCCCCCCCATCTTGGAGACACCCGAAAAGATTTAGCACGCCCCCCAGCAATGACCCACTCTACCTCTCTGCTGGTCCACACGCTCCGCGGCGGATTTATATTGATGGAAGGCATCAATAATCTTAAACAAGACACCCGGGGCTCGTGGCAAGGGGAGTAAGCTTAGATACCAAGAATGGGAGGTAATCTGGTAACTTTTTTTTGCAACTCTCTTGTATTTATCTTCTTTCTTCTTCGGATTTTTACTGGCATACGTTTCTGCCTTTTGATTCCTCCCGTTTACATATGAGATTCCGTCGCGGACGAGAGGTACACAAACATGGCACGGAGGAAGAGGTCAAATTTATGGATATAGTCATATCTACGGGGGCAGGTGGGACCTGGAGTTAACAGGGAGTGAGTCAAAAGAGAAGACTGTGTATAAGGTTAGATGTGTGGCTGCTTCTTCATTTTCTCCGTAAATAGATTCTAAAATTTTCTGAAGGGAAATGATAAAAATGATGCTAAAGAAAGGATGGCAAACTTACACGCAAAGAATGACAGCCAATAACAGAGAAAGTGGAAACAGAAAACTGGGCACGGTAGCCTGACAAAATAACGGACAGAAAAGAAACAAAGATAACATCAGAAAGAAAGAAAAACAATACCGAATCAAAGTGTAAAAATCAGCTCTTTTCAGCTAAACAAGTACTTACACGGTTTCTCGAACATTTATTCCAAGATATGTCGTTTACAAAAATAAATAAATAAAAGACTCATTAAATGCACGAAGACATGCTCTTTTCACATCACATCAAATTAGCTGCCATCTTCACGTAGTGGTCCGGTTTAGAGTGGAAAATGATGATGGAAAGCTCAGTGATAGAAAATGTAGAGATTTAATAGTTACTTCACAGCGTGCTGGAGGAGAGTAAAGACAGACTTATTTACGACAAATCGTGTCTCTCAATCTTCTCTTTCACTCTCCTGGTCAAACAATTATTTGCCAGTTTTCCAGACTCGCATCTGCGCGCACACCGATTCGGTGTTTTCAAACACACACACGACGTTGATACAAACTATATTAAACGAATAGGGGAAATGTTGGGCTTTGGGTATATCCAACACACAGAACTAAATGAGTTTAGGTGATTTTATTCACTTTAAACATCAATTACTAAAAATATCAGATATTACATAAATTATCATAAGTACACAAATGCAAATAACAAGTTTGGGAGGGGGTGAAGAAGATTGGTATCGACTAAGCCCTTCCCGCTCATTAGACAAAGACAAACCCAGTCCAGAGATAGATAATATCAGGAACACGGGTACGTTAACCTAACAGTAAAGTTAATTACTCTGAAAGAGGTGTTACCAAGTTAGGTATAAGTGATAGAAAAAAAAAACCTGTTCTTCCCAGCTGTTCTTCCCTTTACTAAGCAAATGGAAAGGAGGTGGTTTTAAACAGAGTTAACAAATTATCAACTATCCCACTTAAAGGAACAATGTAGGGTATACAGAAAAGATATATGTTACCAGGTAAGCAAGTTAACAAAATGGTCACACAAAAGAATTAATTTCCTGTCATTCATACACGCGCTAGCAAAGGCCTTCACTCATCTTGCTCTCACTTACCGATTGTGAAAAAATCTTGCACTCCATAGAATAACACAACAGCAGTTACACCTCAACTAAATGTATGAGTGTTTGTTCAAGTTCTAGCCCCAGATTATCGGGTAGGCGGTCAGCACATAAAAGGGTCCCGTAATCGCTGGAAAATGAATCTGTAGTTGTGTCTCTTTTCTTAATAACAGTTTCTATGGGAGGGCACGGTCTCTGATACCGGGGTGAGGATGGTGTGGTCTATTTGACTATGCCGCGGATAATAAAATTCTTACGCGTGCTGGTACACTTTATCCGTGAGGTATGGTTTAAGTCCAGTGAGAAAACTAGTCACATCACTGTTTCAGGAAATTATGAATTATCTCTCTGTGTCAGTAAACTAACAAAGCTCGGGCCAGTGTTCTTCTTCCCGTTACGACTTAAGTTGTTTGATGGTGCGTTAAATTTGTCTTTGGGTGTGCTTTCTTTGCTATAAGTTAGATAGCGGAATTCCAAACATAGAATCGCCTCAAAGATTAAAAATTTACACAGTCTCAACAAGTTCTGCGTCAGGGGAACTCTACACACTGTTTATGCTTTGCTTTGCTTAGATTGATTTCTTTATTGCTTTCTTAATGCTGGGATCGCACAGGTTACGATCACTCTGTATGAAAGAAAAAAAAAGACATGTAATATACCGAAAACAAATAACCTTCTAAAGCGCGATGAATTTCCCGTTAAGCCTATTATATATATGCTCGCGTATTTAATTATGTATTTAATAAACACTGCGCGAATTCTAGTGGTTAAAAACACACATCTATAAAACTAGGACTTAACTGAATTTATTAATTATAAATTCCTTCGCGACTTTAAAAGTTAATTTAAGCATCTATTATCTTTTGAAATAATATAATAGATAGATCATTATATTTAAAACTGGAACTCTTGAGATGGTTTAATTAAATAGATTTAAATTAACACAAAATCCCTTTAAATAGAATGACTAGACCACTGATCACTTTACACAATATATATTTTACCGCTTTGCACAGAATTAGAAATCACTGCAAATATATATAAAATCCAGGGGAAAATCTATAACAAGATTTCAATAAAGCTAGTGCTTCTGTAAAGGTCTGGCCAGCGAGTGATAACGTGTCTAGTTCTTCATGGTCTATTTAGCTAAAATGGATGAAAGTTGAGTGGGACATGATAAACTTGACAACTTATTTGATCTCACGAACTTTTGGGGATCTGACCGCCAAATCAAGAGAAGAAGCCGCCCCCTGGTCTTCGTATCCGCTCGCTGCTGCCCGTTTCGCTTTCCCCCGTTCGCTCGGTTCCTCGATTGACACCGAGACGCGAAATTAGCGGCAAGCAACTGCGTCTCGTATCAGGGAAAACTACTGTCTTTGATAGCGCCGATAGTCTCCCTTAAGATCCCTCGGTCTGTCTCTTTGATCTCGTCGCTGTATCCTACATGAGTCCCGGTGGAATGCGTTCTGGCAAACGAAAAGTTACAACAAATGTTCAGGGGTTCTAATGTTATGAAAAGCTAAGGGTCCCTTTAAATCATCCATCATATCAGGGAAAATTCACTTGTCAAACTAGACGTACGTCACAATCGTCCCCACTTTTAGACATGAAACCATTTTTCATGTTTTCATTTTTGACAATGGAGGTGACCTGATTGGTGATTTTAGGATGAGTGGTATCTTCAGTTTGCTCTTCTTCCTCTGTAGACCAGTTTCTACTCAGAAAATCAGCCCCGACATTCTGTCTTCCCGGAATATATTCCACTTTGAAAGAATAGGCGCTTAGAGGAGGGCCCAACGCATGATCTTAGCGTTAAATTCTTTATTGGCACCAAGAAATGCTAACGGAGCGTGGTCTGTTTGCAACCGTGAAAGATGTACCATAAAGAAACTCATGATGGCGTCTGATACCGTCAATCAGAGCAAGACATTCCCTTTCAACTACGCTGTAGTTCCGTTCCGCTTTATTTAATTTCCGACTGCCATAGGCAACTGGAAATAGCATGTTCAGGTCACTGTCATCGGCTTGAAGCAGTGTTGACCCGATGCCCTGACCTGACGCGTCGACTCTCAGTACAAAAGGTTTCTTGAGGTCAGGCAACCTCAAAATGGGGTATGCAGACAACTGTCCTTTCAAAGTGCTATACGCGTGTTCGCACTTTTGATCCCATATGACCTTATCAGGACAACCTTTCTTTGTGAGGTCAGTCAGAGGTGCCGTCAGTCCGTTGAAGTTCTGGATGTACTTCTGATAGTATGCACATAGCGATATGAAGGAACGTACGTCTTTCTTCGTTCGGGGTCTTTTTGCTGCCACTATTTTCTCCACGTTCTTCTTAATAGGCCAACTGCATCCGTGAGAAATAGTGTGCCCCAGGAAGTCTAACTGTTCAAACCCGATGAGACATTTGCTAGGTCTGGCTGTGAGACCCGTTTCCTGTAGTCTCCTGAGGAGCATAGCAACCGTAGCAATATGTTCTTCATAGGTTTCCGATGCAATTAAGATGTCATCCATGAAATTATGGATATGGGGACTTTGCAAAGGTTCTAGAAGCTTCCTCATCATCCTGGTGAACACTCCTGGTGCATTATGCAAACCGAACGGCATCACGTTAAATGTGTAATGTCCTTCACTAGTGCTGAAAGCTAACAAAGGTTTAATTTCCTCCTTGACTGGTATTTGATAATAACCTTTACTGAGGTCAATCTTGGAGAAGATCTTAGCTTTGCTGAGCTTGGTGAACAACTCAGAAACAGTTTGGAGAGGTTCGGGCTGGAATTCCGTTACAGCGTTTAGCAACCTGTAATCAATGCACAGCCGAACTTCCTTATTGGGCTTCTGCAACAGCACTACGCTCGAGCTGTAAGGAGATGTAGACTCACTGATAATTCCTGCCTGACGCAGCTTGTCTATTTCTCCGCGAAGTGCATCAGCTTTAGCGTACGGGATGGGGTAAACTCTGGTTTGAACAGGGGTCTCGTTTGTTAATTTCATATCAAATTCAATGAGATTTGTTCGACCAGGTACATCCGTTAAAACTGCACTGTACTGTTTTAGTAGAGCCCTAGTTTCTGTTTGTTGTTCTGGTGAGAGATTGTCGCCGAACTTGACATCTTTAAAGGATTCTGTGGGTTGCAGTGGATACTCCATGCAACCATCATCATCTTCCTCGTCTTCCGTTGCTATGGCGACAGCCAGGAGATGCTCGGAGGATGGCACCGGTCTTTCCAAATATTTCTTTAGCAGATTTATGTGGAAGACCTTCTCCTTTCCTTTGATGGAGATCTTGTAGTTGGTATGTGAGATCTTTTTAAGGACGGTAAACGGTCCTTGCCATCCGATGCGAAGTTTATTGCTTCCGGTTGGAAGTAGCAATAGGACTTTCTCCCCTGGTTGTAGTTCTCTCTCTTTTGCAGCTTTGTTGTATCTTTTAGTAATTTTAGCGCGGGCTTTCTTAAGGTTGGTAGTAGCTAGATCCCATCCTAGCTTTAGCCTTTCCTTAAGCTCAGATACATACTTGCTTGCAGAGACGACTGTCTCGTCAGCCTTCTGGTCTGTCAGGGACCGAAGTAAGGCTTCTAGTGGCCCCTTAATAGGTCTGCCAAATAAAAGTGTAGCTGGCGCAAAACCCGTAGACGCTTGGGGTACCTCTCGGTAGGCGAATAAGGCAGCCGATATATATTGGTCCCAGTCTTCCGGTTTCTCCTGACCCAGCTTACGTAACATCATGGTGAGGGTACCGTTAAAACGCTCCACGAGCCCATTTCCGGCCGGATGGTAGGGACTTGTGTGGATATGTTTGGCCCTCAAGATCTTAAAGATCTCCTCCATTAACAGGCTACGGAATTGGGATCCATTGTCCGTCAAAACTTGTTGAGGGAATCCCAACCGTGTAAAAATTTGCACAAGGGCTTCTGCGACATGCTTGGAATTAGTGCATGGTAGCGGTACGGCTTCGGCCCACATAGTGCAAGTGTCAACTAAGGTCAGGATGAACCTGTTCCTTCTTTTGGTCTTTTCCAGAGGACCAATAATGTCGACAGCAACCCGTTCAAATGGAGTCCCTACTATTGGCATTTGCCCCATAGGTACTGGGGGTGTCAAGTGCTTGGGTGCTACCCGTTGGCACTGGGCGCAGGATTTCACGTACCTGACAATGTCAGAGTTCATTCCTGGCCACCAATAGTGGTTTTTTATTCGCTGAATAGTGGCGTTTTGTCCCATGTGTCCGCTAAAGGGAAGAGAGTGCCCCATTTCTAAGATCTGGTTTCTGTACTGCGTCGGTACTAGGAGCTGGTTATTCCCCGTGTCCGGGTTGCCCGTTCTACGATACAATACACCATCCTTAGAAAAGATGTCTCCGTTGTGTCTGGGGTCCTTAGCCATGGGCAGTTTTTTTAAAGCAGGGCGCCAGAGTAGGGTCCTTTTGTTGCGCCTCCTTCAGTTCATTCGGCAACAAGTTTGGCGCAGGCTCCCTCTCCTTCTTGGCTTGCCCTCTTGTGGTTACCGCTGCCACAATCGGCTCCTTAGGTCTCCCAATGAACACATATCTACATCCCAGGATAACTGGGTAGATCGGATCATCCATTATGGCCGCTTTAATAACTCCTCTGACAAAGTCAGAGTGTATTTCTACCAGTGCGATAGGAAGCGTCCTGGGTGCATCACTCCTGAAAACTCCACTAAGTTTGACGGTTTCCTCTGTCTCCTGACCGGGTTTGACTAGGTGCCTAGCGACAATACAATCAAAACTTAATCCAGTGTCAAAAAGACAAGTAGTAGAGGTACCGTTCAAAATTACAGTTCCTCGAGTTGAGGGTCGGTCCCCCTCAGGTTGAGAATCACTGACATTGACTCTACCTTTCGAGGCTGTATGCAAACATCCAATGCGGTTTGCACCGGTTTGTTTGCCCTGATCAGACGTTCCTGGTGTAGGGGTCTTCCCTTTTCCTTGACCTTGGTGGCCGCGCTGCCACGTAGGCTTGTTGGGTTGATCAGAATTTTTGTTGGGGGGGGTATCGGGTTTTGTAGAATTTCGATTTTTCCTGGGGAGGTTTCTGGGTATCGTTATCTCGTTGGTTATAATGTTGAGAGGAAGTGGAAGAATAGGATGCCTGCTCTAGATTCTGTTTTCGAGATGGCTCATCGGTGGGTTTACGTTTAGTGCTGGGAAGTTCGGCCATTGCATTGCTATAGCGTTTGGCTTTATTGAGTATGTCTTCATGCCTGACTGCCCCCTGTTCCGCCAAAAATCTACGTGTTTCATTCGACAAAGTGGATTTTATCTGCTCCACAAGAACAAGTTCGAGGAGTCCCTCATATGAAAGAGGTAGGTCAGATAATTCAATGCACTTTGTCAGATAACCCGTGAGACGTGAAGAGAACTGTGGAAATGTTTCCGTGCTCTCTTTTCGGCTGTTTCTGAACAACTGCAGAAACTTTCAGGCAGTCATCTCAAACTGCTGTAGTAAGGCCTTTTTCAACATGTCGTAATCATGTTGATTCGGTCCCAGCTTTGTGTACACGTCATAAGCATTGCCTTTCAGTGACGTTGAAAGTTTGAGCGCCCAGCGGGTACTCTCTAACCCATAAAGATTCGCGAGTCTCTCGAATTTTTCTAGGTAGCTGTCAATTTTTTCGTTAGGGCTAGGAAAAGATTCTAAAGAAAACGACATAGCAGTTAATTGGGCAGATTGAGTACTGGAGAGGTCCATTGATTGAAACTGGGGCGAAGACGGCTCTCCGTTAGTCGAAGTAGAGGCGCCCCGACTCTCTAGAGCCTTAAGCGCCAGTTGATGCTGTCTTTCCTTGTCTCTCTCTCTCTCTCTCTGCGAGTTTCCATCTCTGCTTCAATTTTCTTCTGTTCCAAAAGACGTTCTTCCGCTTCTTTCTTATCTGCCCTCTCCTGGGCTTCTCTCCTCTCTGTTCTTTCTTTCTCTTCCTTCCTCTCAGCTTCTGCTCTCTGTTGCTCCGCCTTCCTCTCAGCTTCGGCTCTCTGTTGCTCCGCGTCATATATTTCCAATTCCTGGTTAATAAATGCGTTTGCAGCTTCTGCATCTAATCCTGCCTCTTTCGCTTCCAGCCTCAAGATGGACCTCATCTTTATCCTCTCTGCCATTGTTAAAGAATAAGATGACGTATGCCTAGAGAACTAGTAAGAAGAAACGCGAAAGGGAGGAACTCTGAACCGCTACGAGAAAAAAATACAAGTACAAATTTACCTGTGTTACCTCCTACCTGTACTGTGCAAACTTATCGCTGCTATTATCTGGCAATTAAGGCTCTAAACGCAAGCGACTATGCCACTAAATGGTAAGTTACACTGGAAAAGAATCTACTTTTACTAACAGTCTAGAAAAATTTATATTAAAACAATTTAAAAGGAAAAAAAAATTTTCCCCTAAATTTTAAATCTCTGACAACAAACTCCGTCCCTAAAGTCAATTATTGAGATGAGACGTTGTTAACTTAATTTTTAAAAATCAGAACAATCCGTCTTTAGCTAAGCTCAACTCTTCTTAACTTCAAAAACCTTAGTGACTGTAAAACAATCACGCAATCCCAGCAACTTTTATAAAGAAAGAAATATAATTATCTCCGCCAGAGGATAATAAAATAGCAAATATACTTGTTTATCTGTACTTTCTACTGCTGTGGAGAGAAAACAACCTGTAAATATGCTGTGTGGACAACCCAAATACTTAAAGAACGTTTGTCTAGGGGTGTAATTATTTATTTATTTCCCTAATTCACAAAGACAAATCATTCACACTCTACCTAGTTAGACCCAAACTAAATCAGACTCGAAATATCTTTAACCCGGCTATGCGATTGCCTCAAATGTAGCTCAAGATCCCAGAACCAGCCCACAAATATGTGTGCATCAAATGTATCTCAAAATTATCCAGGACGAGCCCCCAAATATTGTCGTAAATTTATTTTGAGAGAAAAGAGTCGTAGAAATAGTGGTCCGGTTTAGAGTGGAAAATGATGATGGAAAGCTCAGTGATAGAAAATGTAGAGATTTAATAGTTACTTCACAGCGTGCTGGAGGAGAGTAAAGACAGACTTATTTACGACAAATCGTGTCTCTCAATCTTCTCTTTCACTCTCCTGGTCAAACAATTATTTGCCAGTTTTCCAGACTCGCATCTGCGCGCACACCGATTCGGTGTTTTCAAACACACACACGACGTTGATACAAACTATATTAAACGAATAGGGGAAATGTTGGGCTTTGGGTATATCCAACACACAGAACTAAATGAGTTTAGGTGATTTTATTCACTTTAAACATCAATTACTAAAAATATCAGATATTACATAAATTATCATAAGTACACAAATGCAAATAACAAGTTTGGGAGGGAGTGAAGAAGATTGGTATCGACTAAGCCCTTCCCGCTCATTAGACAAAGACAAACCCAGTCCAGAGATAGATAATATCAGGAACACGGGTACGTTAACCTAACAGTAAAGTTAATTACTCTGAAAGAGGTGTTACCAAGTTAGGTATAAGTGATAGAAAAAAAAACCTGTTCTTCCCAGCTGTTCTTCCCTTTACTAAGCAAATGGAAAGGAGGTGGTTTTAAACAGAGTTAACAAATTATCAACTATCCCACTTAAAGGAACAATGTAGGGTATACAGAAAAGATATATGTTACCAGGTAAGCAAGTTAACAAAATGGTCACACAAAAGAATTAATTTCCTGTCATTCATACACGCGCTAGCAAAGGCCTTCACTCATCTTGCTCTCACTTACCGATTGTGAAAAAATCTTGCACTCCATAGAATAACACAACAGCAGTTACACCTCAACTAAATGTATGAGTGTTTGTTCAAGTTCTAGCCCCAGATTATCGGGTAGGCGGTCAGCACATAAAAGGGTCCCGTAATCGCTGGAAAATGAATCTGTAGTTGTGTCTCTTTTCTTAATAACAGTTTCTATGGGAGGGCACGGTCTCTGATACCGGGGTGAGGATGGTGTGGTCTATTTGACTATGCCGCGGATAATAAAATTCTTACGCGTGCTGGTACACTTTATCCGTGAGGTGTGGTTTAAGTCCAGTGAGAAAACTAGTCACATCACTGTTTAGGAAATTATGAATTATCTCTCTGTGTCAGTAAACTAACAAAGCTCGGGCCAGTGTTCTTCTTCCCGTTACGACTTAAGTTGTTTGATGGTGCGTTAAATTTGTCTTTGGGTGTGCTTTCTTTGCTATAAGTTAGATAGCGGAATTCCAAACATAGAATCGCCTCAAAGATTAAAAATTTACACAGTCTCAACAAGTTCTGCGTCAGGGGAACTCTACACACTGTTTATGCTTTGCTTTGCTTAGATTGATTTCTTTATTGCTTTCTTAATGCTGGGATCGCACAGGTTACGATCACTCTGTATGAAAGAAAAAAAAAAGACATGTAATATACCGAAAACAAATAACCTTCTAAAGCACGATGAATTTCCCGTTAAGCCTATTATATATATGCTCGCGTATTTAATTATGTATTTAATAAACACTGCGCGAGTTCTAGTGGTTAAAAACACACATCTATAAAACTAGGACTTAACTGAATTTATTAATTATAAATTCCTTCGCGACTTTAAAAGTTAATTTAAGCATCTATTATCTTTTGAAATAATATAATAGATAGATCATTATATTTAAAACTGGAACTCTTGAGATGGTTTAATTAAATAGATTTAAATTAACACAAAATCCCTTTAAATAGAATGACTAGACCACTGATCACTTTACACAATATATATTTTACCGCTTTGCACAGAATTAGAAATCACTGCAAATATATATAAAATCCAGGGGAAAATCTATAACAAGATTTCAATAAAGCTAGTGCTTCTGTAAAGGTCTGGCCAGCGAGTGATAACGTGTCTAGTTCTTCATGGTCTATTTAGCTAAAATGGAATGAAAGTTGAGTGGGACATGATAAACTTGACAACTTATTTGATCTCACGAACTTTTGGGGATCTGACCGCCAAATCAAGAGAAGAAGCCGCCCCCTGGTCTTCGTATCCGCTCGCTGCTGCCCGTTTCGCTTTCCCCCGTTCGCTCGGTTCCTCGATTGACACCGAGACGCGAAATTAGCGGCAAGCAACTGCGTCTCGTATCAGGGAAAACTACTGTCTTTGATAGCGCCGATAGTCTCCCTTAAGATCCCTCGGTCTGTCTCTTTGATCTCGTCGCTGTATCCTACATGAGTCCCGGTGGAATGCGTTCTGGCAAACGAAAAGTTACAACAAATGTTCAGGGGTTCTAATGTTATGAAAAGCTAAGGGTCCCTTAAATCATCCATCATATCAGGGAAAATTCACTTGTCAAACTAGACCTGCCAAAGACGTTCGGTTAAAACAACGTTATGTCATATAATTCCTCAATGCTGAAGGCGAGACCCCAATTCGCATCCATGAACGTTTGAAGAATGTTTATGGAGATTCAACAGTGGATGCTAGCGCTATCCGACGTTGGGTACATCGTTGTGACGAAGCTGAAGTAGGTCAACCCTCAACGGCTGACACAAAGCGGACTGGCCGTCTGTCTACCGCAGTGACTCCACACAACATTCATCGAGTTGATGGCATCATTCGTGGTGACCGTCGGGTAACACTGGATGAACTTTCTTCCATGTTGAACATTAGTAAAGGCAGTGTCCAGAACATCATTAAAGACCTGGGTTATTCAAAAGTTTGTGCACGGTGGGTACCCAGAATGTTGACAGATGTCGTGAGACATTCTAAATACACATATATAAATTAAAAAGTAAATTGTAAAACCTAACGCATTAATTCGATAAAAGGAAAGAGAAATGGTAAAAGCACAGTGCTGTCACAATGGCGTACAAAAATCCTCCTTTTTTTTCTACTTCGTCTGAAAATTGTAACGTTTCACGTTTACTAGTAAAGCCTACAGCAGCATACACGCCTTTCTAACAATAAAACGTGTACTGTATTTCTAAGAAAACCTTGAGATAAACGCACTGCGTAATGACCTAGATTAATATTCCATTAATTTCATTTTATACACTACGTTAACATAAACGAAAGGACAGATGGACTTAGGATAGAAAGAGAGAGGGCTGAACGGAGGACGTATGCAACACTAACACGCGTCTCGCGATTAAAATTAATGCCACCCCCAACGCGAAAGGCATGAAGCACTAGCTTTTTTTTTTCAAATAGACAGTGATAAAAAACACTACCCATACGAGAGTTAGGTTTAAAAACCTGTAAAATGCTTATTGGGAAACATGACATTATACTGGTTTACGTTTGAAAGTCTGACAGTACAGCAGACACCATAAAGTTTGGAAGTGAGGAGGTGGTAACAGCACGACTATCCTAGAAGAAAATACATATTTTGAACGCCGCCACTTAGCTCCCTTAAAACTTATATATTTGGGTTCCTTAGGACTTGCTGACAAAGAATATGTTAAGTGTTACGCAAATAGTCTAGGAATTAACAAATTATAGCCAAAAGAAAATAGTGAGGGTGTCAGACAACACCAAATAATAATCGCACAGTGGCATGTTTTGAAACCACCATTTTACGGGAAATAGGCCACCATGTTAAATCCTATTTGATTGGATAGAAGTAAATGTAAGGCGAAACACGATTAGTCGGACTACAAATACTAATTTTTTGTTGTTAAGGGAAACGGTAGTAGGAGTACTTTTTTTGAAAAGCTGTGTAAACATGGCCCGATTGGTTAGACCCGCCAATATAGTCAATTAGGAGCGTCAGTTCAGTGCCACATTTTAAAATAAACTTACTAAGAAACAGTGCGTTAAGATCCAGATCATATTTTTCTAAATAAAAGTCTGGGACAGAGGCAGATCGGAATTTGTGCCATATTCCTCGCCAGTCAACGTATTTGTGTATTATTTCCATGAATTGTGGTAAGCTTGACATATTTGATATCTTTTAAATGAAAATTGAATGTAAATTGATAATTTATGTATGTATATGTGCGTGGTTCAGTAGCAAACATGAGGCAAAGCCTAGATATGGCTCCAACCTGAACAGAACGTGTCAGAGAAAAGAAAACTGCATGGAATTGCCAAACAGTACACTGACACCTATCTTATTGACTAGAAGGAACTAATGCTGGAATTGCAGAGGCGTAGTACCCATTAGGGAGGAGTATACTGGTGTAAATTGTTTCAGATGAAGCTAGCAGTTGGCCTACCGCTCTGAACTCAGTGTTTGTTATGTATTGTGTTCAGTGTGGAAATAGATTATAAATTAGATCTGAAGTAGGAGGTACAACCTTCTTGTTTCAGGGACCGTGGTCCTAAGTTATTGAAGCAGCACCTGGTCTGAGTTTTGCTGAATCCAGAGGCTGACAGCATACTCCTTAGTCCAGATAGCGACCAGTGAGGTGTCTCCAGAACACAGGAAGCAATCGAGCACAAGAGTCTTCTTTTCCTGCCGCCATCACGAAAGATAAGCTTCTGTGGCCAGTATAGCAGGGTACATTCCCCCCCCCCCCCCCCCCCTCCCCCCCACCCTAAAAGTGACATTATATTAAACACAGAGGGACAATAAAGTTTTCAAATGACAGTAAACTGTACTTTTCCCAATTAACTATTTAGGCGATATCCAAACACTTGAAGTCATGATGACAAATAACAACATAGCTTGAAAAACAAAACCAGTATTACCTCAAGTACTACTTCAGACTTACACACATAGGATAATACTAATAAATTATGTCAATACAAAGATCATATTTATAAATTGTGATTACATTTGATTGTGATTCCTGGTTCACTGTGTAGTTGAATCAGGATATCTATTGTTGAAAGTAATTATTACATATATATTTGAAACTTTACACGTGACTCATTTAAGATAGTCTTATAGAGTGTTATATGTGTGTGAGTGTCACAGTGTTGTAAAGTGTTGTAGAATAAATTAAATTGTTTATCTGTCTGTTGTTGTTGTGACTTACACTTCATCATTTTCATAACCCTAGACATTCAACGTAGTCATCACAATATTCCAGAATAATTCTGACTGAGGTATAAATGTGGTAGCAAGTAAGGTTATCTGTAAAACACTACACCTATTAGATACAGATACCTTCACAGCTGATCTCAGTCAGTACACTAATAATAATAATAAATTCTTTAAGCACCAAACACGGCGCATAAGGCAGAAACCAGTGCTCTCCAGGTTGTTCGTTGTGACGCCACTCCTCTTAGCTCTTGCACATTATTTAGGCCCAACGTTCTTCCTTCTCTTATTATTGTTCTTCTGAGTGTTTCTTTTGGTCTTCCTTTTTTCCTCTTACCCTCAGGAACCCAAGTGAGCGCCTGTAGTGGTATTCTGTTGTTTTGCATTCGTAGGACATGACCGATATATGACCATCGTCTTTTCCTTATATAGTCGGAGACATATTTCTGCCTAGAGTCTTCTCTTATTTGTCGATTAGTCTTGAATTCTTTCCAACTGATGTTCATGAGTTTTCTAAGACATTTGTTCTCGAATGTATTCAGCTTGTTCTCCAATGATTTTGTTATTTTCCAACTCTCACAGCCGTATGTTAACACTGAGATAACATTTGAATTAAACAGACGAAGTTTGGTATGTATATTCAATGATCGTAATTTCCAAATGTTAGATAATCTATTGAAGGCGCTAGCTGCCAAAGCAATTCTAGTATGGATTTCTCTTGTTGTGTCACCATCCTGAGTCATTTTACTGCCTAAATAATTGAAACTTTCAACTTTCTGTAGTTTTTCCCCGTTCAAGATGATATCAAAGGTCTCGTTAGAAAAGTTCATAGCTTTAGTTTTAGAGGCATTTATTTGGAGACCTATTTTAACCGAGAGATGACACAAATTATTTATTGCTTCTTGGGATTGTCTTGGTGTTGAACTTAAGAATGCTACATCATCTGCGAAATCCAGGTCCCCCAGGAATTTTCCATTTGTCCATTTTATACCCAATTGTTCATTGTGGGTATAGTTTCTCATAACCCAATCAATAGCTATTCCAAAAAGTAGTGGTGACATAATACAGCCTTGTTTAACCCCTGTTTCTACTGTAAACCATTCTGTATTCCCTTTATTTGTTCTAACACAACATCTTGCATTGTCATATAGCGCTTTGATTATATTCACATATTTTGTTGGAAAACCATAGATTGTAAGTATCTTCCACAATGATGGGCGGTGTAGACTATCAAAGGCTTTTTGAAAATCGACGAAGGTGATAATAAGTGGCGATTGCCTTTCCACTGATTCTTCTATAATTGTTCTTAGTGTGAATATTTGATCAATACATGATCGTTTCGGCCTGAAACCCGCTTGTTCTTCTCTGATCTTTTCGTCAGCATGCAATTTAAGTCTTTCTAACATCATGCAACATAATAATTTTCCAGGTACTGATAATAGAGATATACCACGCCAGTTATTACAGTCTGATAGATCACCTTTCTTCGGTAACTTTACAATAATACTGTCTTTCCATTGTTGTGGTGGTTGTTCTTCTCTCCATACTTCATTTATAATATCTAAAATTCTCAAGAGGTTGTTGTCATTAACTGCTTTAATCATTTCCCCTGAAATTTCGTCAACTCCAGCAGCTTTAAAATTTTTTAATCTTTTAACGGCTTGTTTGATCTCGTCCAGCGTGAATTCATCGCAAGTTATTGGCAAGGTGGTTGTGAGTGTTTCATTATTAAAATCAGGTGTTACTGTTGGTGGTGGTCTGTTTAGCACCTCCATGAAGTGCTCAGCCCATCTCTTCATTTGTTTTTTTTCTGTTGGTATTGAATTCCCTAATTTACCTTTAACAGGTGTTTCCATAGCAGTAGGCTGGTGACATAGTTGTTTTGTAATTTGATAAAGGCACCTACTATTACCAGTTCTTGCAGCATTTTCAGCTTCTACGGCCAGTTCATTGATGAAATGTCTTTTATCTCTTCGAGTTTTTGTCTTCACTTCTTTATTTAACAAGTTATAAGTTAGTTTGCAAGATTCAACTGCATTATGTGTACTTGCCGCTAGTAGTTTAAGTTTTGCTGTTTTCCTTTCTTGTATTTTATCCCAAGTATCTTCTCTCATCCATTTTTTCTTTTTATGTACTAGGTATCCGGTGGTCGCTACTGCTGCTTCTGTCATTGCTGTTCTCAGTTGTTCCCATTTAGTATCGATTGTCTTGGTGGTGATATCGTTGTCAATTTTGCCTAAAGCATCGAAATAGTTGTTCATTTTGACATTATATTCCTCCTTTATATCATTTGATTGCAGTCTGTGTACATCTATTCTTCTATTTTTATTCTGTTGGTATAACTTCTTCAGTTTAATTCTCAGTTTAGCTATGCAGAGGTTATGATCGCTTCCGATCTCTGCACCTCTGTATGCTCTGACGTCTTGAACTGATGAGCGAAATTTAGCGCTTATGCAGAAGTGATCTATCTGGTTCTTAGTTCTGCCATCAGGTGAATTCCATGTTATCTTGTGGATATTCTTATGTGGAAAGATGGTGTCTGCCACAACGAGGTTTGATATTTCACAAAGTTCTAGAAGTCTTTCGCCATTTTGATTCATACAGCCTATGCCATGAGTACCGAGATATCTTTGTACTCCATCGTTGTTGTCACCTACTTTGGCGTTAAAATCACCCATGACTGCTATTATGTCATGCTTGGGTATTGTGTTGATGGTACTTAGAAGTGCTTCATAGAAGTCATCTTTTGTGGTATCAAGAGCGTCGTTAGTTGGTGCATAACATTGTACAATTGAGAGCTTGAAAAATCGTGTCTGAAATCTAGCTAATATTAGCCTCTCATTGATAGGTACCCAGCTGATAAGCGATGCTGCTGCTTTCTGTGTCATTAGGATGGCTACTCCCTCTGTGTGACGATTATCATTACTACCAGAGTATATAATTTGCTTTTTTTCTTCTGAAATATATTTTATGCCCTTCCCCGTCCATCTACACTCGCTGACACCCAATAAGTCCAACTTATAATTATCCATTTCTTTAATTACTTCTTCCAATTTTCCGTCTTGATACATAGTCCTTACATTCCAGTATCCAATTTTAAAAATCTCCTTAGCCCCCAAGATATTAGAGTGAGTCATGTTTACTGTCGAGCCTGGTTCTGTTTCGGTAACAATAGCTTGTTTTACGATAGTGAATTGTTAACTCACTGATCAACCCTCCGATCCAACCGACCGATTCGAGGGTTTCGAGGTCAGTTATAGGAAAATATCTACACCACTAGATACTAAGTCCCCTATAAATATTAATATCATCCCACTTTACCACAACAGACAGACATAAAGAAACAAGGAAAACCATAGCCATCAACCTCCTGCACCGTTACGAAACTGAAGGAGAAGAGTTTTTATCGAATATTGTGACAGGTGATGAGACTTGGGTTCATTTTTTTTTTACCAGAATCCAAGAGGCAGTCAATGGAATGGCATCACACAACATCGCCGACAAGAAAGAAGTTCAAAAGTTCACCATCTGTAGGGAAAGTTATGGCCTCCGTGTTTTGGGATGAGAAGGGTGTGATTCTTCTCGACTTCTTGGAACAGGGAAAAAAGGTGAATGCAGACCGTTACATTGAAACTTTGAAGAAGCTTAGAGGTCGTCTTCGGCGACTTTACCCATTAAAAGATCAGAGAAATGCACGATATTGCCACGCCACACACCGCTAAACGCGCGACTGATGCGATTGCAGAATTTGGCTGGACATTATTACCACATCCCCCTTACAGTCCCGATCTTGCAGCTTCTGACTTCCATCTGTTTGGACCACTGAAAGAAGATCTTCGCGGACATCACTTTGAGGACACCGAGACCCTTAAACGCGCCGTACGCCAGTGGTTTAGGAAAAAGGACACAAATTTCTACCGTGCGGGGATACATGCTCTTGTGAGAAGATGGACAAAAACTGTAACAAATAACGGAGACTACATTGAGAAATAAATTTTTGAAGTTCAGACTTGGGGCTACATTTCAAGGTGAATTTTATCTGTTTTCTTGCCTATTGAATGAAATTAAAAATTACGAGGCATTACTTTTTGACCGTCCCTCGTATGTAATATATATATATACAGTATATATATATATATATATATATATATATATATATACACATATATATATATATATTAATATATATATATATATATATATATATATATATCTGTGTGTGTGTGTGTGGATGGTTTGACCATGTCTGCAGAATGGGAGAAGATCGGCTACCACGACAAGCATGGGAAACAAAGAGCCAGGGATCCAGACCCCCAGGACGACCCAGAGTCCGCTGGGAGGACAACATTAGACAATCTTTGAAGGACCGAGGACTAGAATCAGGCCAGGAGGAAGACAGCTGATAGGATAGTCTGGCGCTCTCTCTTCCAAACCTCTACACCTCACGGTAGAAGGGGAACGACTAAGTAAGTAAGTAAGTAAGTGTGTGCGTGGTGAGGCTCCAATCTCTTCCACGGTAGGCAGCCGTTATCTTTTTTTTAATACATCCCGATATGCCTCTCGTGTGCCACAAACTATGCTATTTCGCGTTGTGAGCCGTTGATCTTTTCAGATTCTTCGTCCTCACTTACCGTCTCAGTATTTGTATACTTGGGATAAACACATCAGCAAAATTAGAATGGAAAAGTCAGATTCTAAATTAAACCTTATAGTGTTTCTGTTATAAAGAGACATTCAATAGCGAGAAATTTATCTCATTGATGCTATCATTAATTCTACCCTTTAGGGTCCCTGACTGGATTCTAGGGGGTTCGTGTACATATCCTAAAATTTAACATTGTTAATTATCACCTTTTTGTTAAATAGAAACAGGGTGCACAGCCTTCATAGGACAATCAAAGGGGTCCATAGCCTTCATAGGACAATCAAAGGGGTCATAACCTTCATCGGACAATTAAGGGGTCTATAGCCTTCATTGGACAATCAAAGTGGTCCATAGCCTTCATAGTGTGACGATACGGTTGTGCGATCTCAAGTCCACTCCGGCAGGATTGCATTACATTCCCGCGCGAGTGATTTTGTCTTATTTTTATCTCCCTGTCATTATTATGTCGCATATTTTATGCACCATTATTTTACTCTCTATGCTGAATCTAGTAGGAGAAAGTCTCTAACACTCCACTCCCCTATGGAAGTATTTGCTATGGGACCGTCTTTATCTTGTTTACCACTCCTCAGACTTAATTACGTTCCGCCAGGTGAACTGGGGTATTATCGTAACAATACCGAGTCATTATCACCGGTCAGCGAGCGAGATTCTTATCATGAAAAGACGGTCTCGCCCGATCAACATCCATAGAAGCCAATTTTGTCTGTCTGACATAGCCGTCTGAGGTGAGCAGATTACACAGGTGGTAGATGCGTTTATCGTTTCAAGGGACCATCCCTGTGTGTGATTATCACGATAATCTGTCTGGAGAGACAATATTGGCGATAGGTAGCATCTGGACATCAAATGAGTTCACAGATGGTGTTTATGAGTTGTGCACAAGATGCCGGCGGAAGTCTGACGCAACGATGGTCACGCGTGGATATTAAATTTAATATTTTGAAACACGTGAGGGTATTTTTTGAATTTGAAGCACCCCTACCCACGTAGTGCTGAACGAGATTCGATTGAATTGGTTGATTTGAGAGGCCGGAATATACAATGTATCTCATTGGAGAATTAGGCGGAAACACAGCTGGAATTTGAACTGAGGATTGTGAGATATAATGTAGTGAAATCAAAGTCAGTACACACACTGCAGCGCAAACGTCAGACTAGCGACTCCTAAAAGCCAGAAAGAAAAAGGAGACATTGGACTTAGAAATTCCACAACTATAAGTAACAGATCGAGTATTGGGCAACTTAGGAATTTACAAGTAAACCCGCATTTTTAATACAAGACTGGAAACTTAGGAATTTGATCACAAGTCACAGAGGAATTAAACAATAGTTTTCCCAGGCCAGTGATTTTCGCAGAACACCCGCCGCCAGAGGAATAAACTCTAATTTCCCAGACCAAGTCATAAAGGAATTAAACAAAAGTTTTCCCAGGTCAGTAATGTCGCAGAACACCCGCCATCAGAGGAATTAACTGTAATTTCCCAGACCAAAGTGATTTCGAAGCATCTAATACAGAGCTGTGTCCAGTCTATATCTGTGCAAGGAGATTGTGTATTCCCAAAATTTTTGGGTAAGTGTAAACAATTTATTTACTTAGGTAAAGTTTACAGGTTTCTTGCTAAGTGGTTATATATGAGGCTGGAACCTCAACATATGAAAACAGTATATGCATGAACCACTACTGCAAGAGCGGGTGATTGTTTCTGACTAGTCGTGCGGAAAACCCGACAGTAGAGGTGACCTCAGACTCCGACTGGAGCAGTGATGAGTGATGATTACATCATGTGTACCTCAAGAGTAGAATATCATTTTGTGAGATTTATGTAACTTGTTCATGTTAGTTCATGCACAAATCATATTCTCACTGTCCAGACACATTTTACCCGTTAATCGTCAGAGTAATAGTGGTGAATTTTAACCATCTTCTCTGAGTTAAGTTGTGCGTGCTCGAGAATTAAATTCTTCTGAGAGTTTAACATTGGTGAGCGGACAACGGGAACGTGAGCCTGTTGGAGTGCTCAAAACAAATGTACTTAGCAGAAGGCATTTGTTTTTCTATTTTTCTAAAGTTCGTGATTACAAGCCATAAGACTATTTGTGGTACTAACGCCGCTAGTGTGAGAGAAAAGCATCCACCCTAACCAACTACAGTGGAAGAGAGTGTGGAGAAGGCTTTCGTCATCACAGAATTGACGAACCACAGCTGCAGGACTCAGCTAGAGTTAAGTTGCTTGTAAAATAGGCGAAAGCGACGGACTTTTGATAAATCCTCACCTACGTCTCCGTGACGAAAACTTTCATCTAAATGTCACCAAATTTACAATATTTATTTCAACTGTTAAAGACTAATGCATTATTAAAATTGTTACATGTTGTTTTAAAACTAAACAAGCATAGTCGCTCATGTTTTTTATATGTATGAAAGCAAACGTATGAGCCAGAATATTTTTATATATATATATATATATATATATATATATATATACCTATCCGACTTATAGAGATTTATATATATATATATATATATATATATATATATATATATATATATATATATATATATATACCTATACATATATTTACCTCTAAACAGAGCTATTTCTTGTAAGAGGAATTTCGTTGGATTACACCAACTGGGGGCTTGAACGGGCTAAATAGCACCAAAAAGGTAAGGAAACCCTGCTCCAGCTAAGTCTGCTTCAGGTTAATACAACCACAACTAAGACAATTGACAGATGGAGTTCATTGGTGTGTGTGTGTGTGTAAGGGAGGGGGGTATAAAGAACCGTTCATAAGAACCTTGCACGTGGTTCGATAAACGGAACGTGATCCCTAGTTCTCAAGCTTTCGAACATCAATAAGGCACTCTTGCCCTACCACTACAAGATCGATGGCAAGCATCACCCCCAGAGAGAAGTTTTTCAATCCAAAAAGGACAGACACTGGCTGCCTACCGACTATGTGGCTGCAGTGTTAAAAGGACAGACACTGGCTGCCTACCGACTATGTGGCTGCAGTGTTAAAAGGACAGACACTGGCTGCCTACTGACTATGTGGCTGCAGTGTTAAAAGGACAGACACTGGCTGCCTACCGACTATGTGGCTGCAGTGTTAAAAGGACAGACACTGGCTGCCTACCGACTATGTGGCTGCAGTGTTAAAAGTATTATCGTAGTGTCAGAAGTGAGTGAGAATGAGATGGTGCGCATTATGAAGAAGATGCAGCCCGAAAGGTCACGTGAGTTAGCGGTGGTATCTAGCAGTATCCTGTTGCAGATAACGATCCCGTTACACACCCATTGAGGCATATTGGGAATACGGTGTTAGGCCCATATTTTCTTGACCATCGGCACACTAGGGGGTGATGTGGTCAGCATCATGCCGGCCGCCTTAACCTTCCCAGAGTTGCTCTGGTACACAATTCATGAGGCTGGGTCGACCCCGGAGCCGTTTAAAAAATCCCACCTCAACTGGGGATCGAACCATGGACCACCGAGCTAGGAAGGCAGTGCACTAACCACTGCGCTACCGCGGCTCCCCTTTTGCAGATAGCGTTTAAAAAAATACGTCGCATCGATTCATGAATCAGTATGTAGCAGTATCCTTTTGCAGATAGCGTTAAAAAAATACGTCGCATCGATTCATGAATCGGTATGTAGCAGTATCCTTTTGCAGATAGCGTAAAAAAAATACGTCGCATCGATTCATGAATCGGTATGTAGCAGTATCCTTTTGCAGATAGCGTTAAAAAAAATACGTCGCATCGATTCATGAATCGGTATGTAGCAGTATCCTTTTGCAGATAGCGTTAAAAAAAAAATACGTCCCATCGATTCATGAATCGGTATGTAGCAGTATCCTTTTGCAGATAGCGTAAAAAGGAAGTCGACTTGATTCCAAAAATCGAGTGGATATATGCATGAATATACACTAAAGCGATTTAATCCCAAGGGCAGAGACTCAAAAATTGTATGACAAAATATCTGGAAACCTTAAGTAATCTTTTTCTTTTACACACTCCTCATTCTTAAGAATGGCCTTGGGTCGCACAAACTCAACGTCTTTCGTACGTTTTATTCAAAAGGCGCGTCTTAGATATCATTCACTTTCCTATCATTATCATAATCCTTCAGCTCCATGTTCTGTGCCATCCGTGTGAGGCCTTTCCTTGTCCTTTTTATCCACTACATGCTTGTCTCACATTCCCTTCTCCATAATGCGCAACAATATATCAATCTCCTTTACATCTAACATTGAGGCATATTGGGAATATGGTGTTAGGCCCATATTTTCTTGACCATCGGCACACTAGGGGTGATGTGGTCAGCATCACGCCGGCCGCCTTAACCTTCCCAGAGTTGCTCTGGTACCCAACTGGGGCTGGGTCGACCCCGGAGCCGTTTGTGGCCTAATAAAATTCCACCTCATCTGGGGATCGAACCATGGACCACTGAGCTAGGAAGCCAGTGCACTAACCACTATGCTACCGCGACTCATTAACATTAACTTAAAATACCAGTACTGAAGGCAAAATAACCTCATCAGAATGTGATGAGTTATCAGAAATAAAGACACAGATATATATAATGTATATACATGTATGTATAAGATATATATATATCGCAAAGATAGGCTACAAGAAAAGTAAACTAATGGGGACAGCAATGAGAATGGGAAACTGCCCCTAGTAGTTCCCGGGGCCTCTGATGAGACAAAGAAAGAATAGGGCTACTGCTCTTGCAAAAAACATCGTCAGAGGCGGCTAATTAGAGGCTGTGCATGGGGCTGACAAGTAAATGAGATTGCTACGGAAGCCATGTAAGCACGTGTATATGAATGATACCTGATGCTACGGAAGCCATGTAAGCACGTGTACATGAATGATACCTGATGCTATGGAAGCCATGGAAGCACGTGTACATGAATGATACCTGATGCTATGGAAGCCATGGAAGCACGTGTACATGAATGATACCTGATGCTATGGAAGCCATGGAAGCACGTGTACATGAATTATACCTGATGCTATGGAAGCCATGGAAGCACGATTACATGAATGATACCTGATGCTATGGAAGCCATGGAAGCACGTGTACATGAATGATACCTGATGCTATGGAAGCCATGGAAGCACGTGTACATGAATGATACCTGATGCTACAGAAGCCATGGAAGCACGTGTACATGAATGATACCTGATGCTACGGAAGCCACGTAAGCACGTGTACATGAATGATACCTGATGCTATGGAAGCCATGGAAGCACGTGTACATGAATGATACCTGATGCTATGGAAGCCATGGAAGTACGTGTACATGAATGATACCTGAAGCTATGGAAGCCATGGAAGCACGTGTACATGAATGATACCTGATGCTACGGAAGCCATGGAAGCACGTGTACATGAATGATACCTGATGCTATGGAAGCCATGGAAGCACGTGTACATGAATGATACCTGATGCTACAGAAGCCATGGAAGTACGTGTACATGAATGATACCTGAAGCTATGGAAGCCATGGAAGCACGTGTACATGAATGATATCTGATGCTACGGAAGCCATGGAAGCACGTGTACATGAATGATACCTGATGCTACGGAAGCCATAGAAGCACGTGTACATGAATGATACCTGATGCTATGGAAGCCATGGAAGCACGTGTACATGAATGATACCTGATGCTACGGAAGCCATGGAAGCACGATTACATGAATGATACTGATGCTATGGAAGCCATGGAAGTACGTGTACATGAATGATACCTGATGCTACAGAAGCCATGGAAGCACGTGTACATGAATGATACCTGATGCTACGGAAGCAATGGAAGCACGTGTACATGAATGATACCTGATGCTATGGAAGCCGTGGAAGCACGTGTACATGAATGATACCTGATGCTATGGAAGCCATGTAAGCACGTGTACATGAATGATACCTGATGCTACAGAAGCCATGGAAGCACGTGTACATGAATGATACCTGATGCTATGGAAGCCATGGAAGCACGAGTACATGAATGATACCTGATGCTACAGAAGCCATGGAAGCACGAGCACATGAATGATACCTGATGCTACGGAAGTCATACAAGCATGTGTACATAATTGATACCTGATGCTATGGAAGCCATGGAAGCACGTGTACATGAATGATACCTGATGCTATGGAAGCCATGGAAGCACGTGTACATGAATGATACCTGATGCTATGGAAGCCATGGAAGCACGAGTACATGAATGATACCTGATGCTATGGAAGCCATGGAAGCACGTGTACATGAATGATACCTGATGCTATGGAAGCCATGGAAGCACGAGCAGATGAATGATACCTGATGCTACGGAAGCCATGGAAGCACGTGTACATGAATGATACCTGATGCTATGGAAGCCATGGAAGCACGTGTACATGAATGATACCTGATGCTATGGAAGCCATGGAAGCACGAGTACATAAATGATACCTGATGCTACAGAAGCCATGGAAGCACGTGTACATGAATGATACCTGATGCTATGGAAGCCATGGAAGTACGAGCACATGAATGATACCTGATGCTACGGAAGCCATGGAAGCACGAGCACATGAATTATATCTGATGCTACTGAAGCCATTGAAGCACGAGCACATGAAGGATACCTGATGCTATGGAAGCCACGGAGCGCGAGTACATGAATGATACCTGATGCTACGGAAGCCATGGAAGCACGAGCACATGAATGATACCTGATGCTACGGAAGCCATGGAAGCACGAGCACATGAATGATATCTGATGCTACGGAAGCCATGGAAGCACGAGTACATGAATGATACCTGATGCTACGGAAGCCATGGAAGCACGAGTACATGAATGATACCTGATGCTACGGAAGCCATGGAAGCACGAGCACATGAATGATATCTGATGCTACGGAAGCCATGGAAGCACGAGTACATGAATGATACCTGATGCTACGGAAGTCATAGAAGCATGTGTACATAATTGATACCTGATGCTATGGAAGCCACGGAAGCACGAGTACATGAATGATACCTGATGCTACGGAAGCCATGGAAGCACAAGCACATGAATGATACCTGATGCTACGGAAGTCATAGAAGCATGTGTACATAATTGATACCTGATGCTATGGAAGCCATGGAAGCACGAGTACATGAATGATACCTGATGCTACAGAATCCACGGAAGCACGAGTACATGAATGATACATGATGCTACAGAAGCCACGGAAGCACGTGTACATGAATGATACCTGATGCTACAGAAGCCACGGAAGCACGTGTACATGAATGATACCTGATGCTACAGAAGCCACGGAAGCACGTGTACATGAATGATACCTGATGCTACAGAAGCCATGGAAGCACGAGCACATGAATGATACCTAATGCTACGGAAGCCATGGAAGCACGTGTACATGAATGAAACATGATTCTACGGAAGCCATGGAAGCACGAGTACATGAATGATACCTGCTGCTACAGAAGCCACGGAAGCACGAGCACATGAATGATACCTAATGCTACGGAAGCCATGGAAGCACGAGTACATGAATGATACCTGCTGCTACAGAAGCCACGGAAGCACGAGCACATGAATGATACCTAATGCTACGGAAGCCATGGAAGCACGAGTACATGAATGATATATGCTAAGAGACCACCTGCAGTGGCTCTGTATAAAGAGCGAAAAGGAAGATGATGAAGATGGGCAACATGAAAATTATAAACCATTATATATTTCACATCTGTAAAGTCAATCCTATTGTATGGTTGTGGAACATGGAGAACATCAAAAACAACAACCAGAAAGCTACAGACTTTCATAAATGGGTGCTTGCGTAGAGTATAAGGATTGAAATGGTTATGACAAGATCACTAATGTGGAACTGATGACAAGAACCAGACAAGTGCCAGTGGAACAAAAGATGAGAAGAAGACGATATAGATGGACACGACACGCAGTGATGAAACCTGGGGATAGCATTACAAAGCAATCCTTGTTCTGGAATCCCCAGGGTAAGAGAAACAGAAGTAGACCGAGAAACACACGGAGAAGAGAACTGGAGACAGAAGTGACAATGGTGAGGAAAACGTGGAAAGAGCTTAAGTTGATGGCATGTGACAGGATAACTTGGCATGTGTTTATTGAATGCCTATGCTCCTTGGAGAGCTAAAGAGGACTGATTGATATATTTTACATTCCAAGAGAGAGAGAGAGAGAGAGAGAGAGAGAGAGAAATAGATAGATAGATAGATAGATAGATAGATAGATAGATAGATAGATAGACAGACAGACAGACAGACAGACAGACAGACAGACAGACAGACAGACAGACAGACAGACAGACAGACAGAGAGAGAGAGAGAGAGAGAGAGAGAGAGAGAGAGAGAGAGAGATAGATAGATAGATAGATAGATAGATAGATAGATAGATAGATAGATAGATAGATAGATAGATAGATAGATAGATAGATAGATAGATAGATAGATAGATAGAAAATTAGACACTTAACATTGTAAGATAACAAGAATTAAAAAAAACGAAAAGTGGTGACAAAGATAACCATTCGGTCTTATAAGGAAAGTCACTCAAAAGTACGATGTACAGACCAAGAAGCGCAACCAGGCAACATACTAACGGGCAGGCACACTCGCTCTCCACACAGACCGGCATTCCCTGGCCAACAGCAAGCACTCGATCGTCCGATGTGAGCGTTACCAGCACGCGTGTGAACTTCGTTTGACAGACAGTACACATTACTCAACGCTTCAAAATTAAACATTAAATTTTTTATTTTTTTTTACTCCTTTGCTGCTAATGTTCGAGATGGCAGGTGCGGGATTAAAATCCAGAAGAAAAAAGTAAACGGGCCACCTCAAACAACGACGAGAACAGACGACCGCGGAAGGAAACAAACATGGAACTTGCAAATTCTAAACCGTCCGTACTGACGAATTTCCGAAACGAGCATTTACGTTTTTTTATTTTGCAAAACCATAATTGTCACCTTATTTGGCATAGCCATCGCCATGACAGGCGTAGATCAGGGCTTCTTAACCTTCATTGTGCCTTGGACCCTTTTTGTTATCCAGTTCAGTCTACTGACCCCGTCTTAGAAAAAAAACAAAAGGTGTACATAAACGAATAATCATCATCATCGTGTGACGTATTCTCTCCAGAACGCTGTCTCCATTACAGCTGCTCTGAACACTTCACGATTACGGGCAAGTCGACCTGCATGAGCCAAAGACAAGTTCGGACTCTCTGTGATGTCCTGGGTTCACCGTCGTCTAGGTCGACCCCTTCCCCTTTTTCCAGGGACCATGCCTTCCATCACTAATTTTTCCATACTATTATGTCTTTTTATATGACCGAAAAATTTCAGTTTCCTTATTTCGATGGTATGTAGGAGCTAATTTTCCTCTACGTTTAGTGAGTGCAGTACTTCTCTGTTGGTCTTTTTTTTCTGTCCAGGGTATTCTCAACATCCTTCTGTAGCATTTCATTTCGAATGATGTAACATTTTTTGCAACTGTTTTATTGAGTGTCCAAGTCTCGCAGCCGTATGTTGCTACTGGGAATACAAAGGGATTGACATAAGTCTTGGGCCTGACCATGAAGGACATGTCACAGAGCGCTGGAATTTTGTATAGTGTTTATTCCTTATCAATATAGCCACCATCTAAATTGACACACTTCTGCCATCTCTGTTTGACCTTGAAAAGACCTTGGGAGTAGAACACCCTATTTTTCAAACTAAACCAGTCATCGCATGCCAGTATAACCTCTTCATCGCTATCAACATGATTTCCTTTTAGCTGTTTTTTTTAAGATTTGGGAATAGAAAACAGTCTGATGGAGCCAAATCTGGAGAATATGGTGGGTGTGGAAGAATTTCAATATTCAAATCGTTGGCTGCTAGCTGCACAAGCCGTGCTTTGTGAGAGGGCGCGTTGTCTTGAAGCAAAGGAAGATTTTGAGTGCGCGTTATCCCTCGTTTCCTGGTCACAACCTTTCTTAGTTTGGTGAGAAGATCTGCATAGTACTGTCCATTAACTGTGTTACCACAAGGCAGATAATCTTTCAAAAGGACACCTTTGCCGTCCCAAAAAACAGTCAGCATCACTTTTCCTGCAGATTTCTGCGCTCTCGGCTTGACAGGTGTTGGGGAGCCCGGGGTTTTCCATTGCATGCTGGCAATTTTGGATTCGGGGTCATAATGGTGTACAGAAGTCTCATCTACTGTCACCATGGTCTCCAACAAATTTTTTGACTGACACTTTTTGAGCAACTGTTGACAGCAATTTACCCTCGTTTGCTTCTGTTTACGTTTCAACAGTCGCGGAACCCAGCGAGCACACACTTTTCTCATGTTCAGTCTGTTGTGTAAAATTCTATAAACTGTTCTTTCATTTAGTTTTACTCTACTAGCTATCTCCACAGTTGTCATTTTTCGATCCTGGTCAATGATTTTCTTCACTCTTGTTGCATTTTCATCGTTGCACTCTGAGGCTGGTCTACCAGATCTTGGCAGATCAGCAACATTTGAGCGGCCGCACTTAAACTGTTGACACCAGTTTTTTTACCGAAGTATATGAAGGACAAGAATCACGAAACACTGATTCCATCTCCCTGTGTATTTCTGTAGGTGTTTTTCCCTGAAACATCAGAAATTTTATCACAGCTCTGGCCTCCTTCTTTTCCATTGTCTTGTCAAATCTTTGGAGCAGCAGATCCGGTCAATAGGGTACATTGCGCCGTGCACCGTAGCGGGAAAACCCATTGAAGAAACAAACGCGTACTTCACACATTCAGTGCAAATATGATGAACTTTAAATGTGCCAAGTTTCATCTTCCTCCTGTGACTCCTTCATGGTCAGGTCCAAGACTTATGTCAATCCCCTTGTATAAGTATATAAACCAATAAAACGGCATTGAATCAGTTCTACAAATAACGGTTCATTGATAATATAAATATTATATACATATAATACATTTTATTACATATAAAATTTCCTTAAGCTTACATATAGCAACCAGTACAGAAATATAAAAACAACATGTAAACAGAATATATTTCTTTAAATGCAAAAATCTATGATAAAATCCCCGAATAAAGAATTCAAATTTTTTAAGTTGTGTACATTGATCTCCCAGAATCCATTCAATGACCTCCAAAGGGTCAATGGGCAACAGGTTAAGAAACCCTGGCGTAGATAATCATGTCTACAACGAAATTATAACTCAAGAAACTGTCTTCAAATCCTGTTGTTGATTTCCTCGTGTGCTTTACTTGCTGATATTAACACAGAGGCATTTGAGCTCTCGCCCTTCGGCCCAATGCCATGTAGTGGTATCTACATGTGTTCACATTTGAGCTCTCGTCCTTCGGCCCAATGCCATGTAGTGGTATCTGCATGTGTTCACATTTGAGCTCTCGCCCTTCGGCCCAATGCCATGTAGTGGTATCTGCATGTGTTCAGAAGTTGTTCTTTTGCTCCATATAAGGTGTTCCACTTATCTTGCCTCAGAGGTAGGAGCATTTTCCTAACATCGTGAAGTGCTGGGCACTCTCAAAGAAGTGGTGGTCAATAGTTTCGTAGGGGTAGGTACATAGCTGGCACTCTGAAGAGCGTTGTGGTTGGATTCTATTCAAGTGATTGTTGAGTGGTATATGTTGTGTTCGGAGCCGAAAAATAGTGCTCTGACCCCTCATTGTAAGATGGCTGATGGGTTGTCATAAGAATCAGGACTCGCCCCCATGCGTTACTTAAAAAGTGTTTACTCTATTCCCCCCCCCCTTTTTTTCAGCTCCCCTTGAAGCACAAATCCTCAACAAAAATATGCCAAGTCCTCATGTTCTGTGGCATCCGCTGAAGGGTTTTTCCACGTCGTCCTTATCACTTTCTTCTTCGTATGTGGTTTTTTTTTTTTTTGGTCTTCCTCCATTTCATAAACCATGGGGGTTCCAAAACAGAAACTATTTGGTAATGCGATCAACCGGTTTTCTTAACATCTTCCATACTCACCATTTTTTTTTCCCCGAACATTTTAAGTCGCATAGGGTGACTATACAGCACTTGGCTTTAGTTTGGTTTTAGGCCACCACCTCCCCCCAAAGCACACAAGACGCCACTGAAATAAAACAACTTCACAAAACACCCAACAATAATGTGTTTTTAGGAAAGGACTAATGGCACAGTTCGCCACGCGTCATTTGTCTAGCATGTCATTTGTCTAGCATCAGCTCCGACAATACCGAACAAGAAAGAGTATCAACAAACTAATTTTTTTTTTTTTTTTAAATACAACAAAAATAACTCCTTATTTGCAAAAGCTTCAATGTCTACTACGTTCTCCCCTGTTTTCAAGAATTTTTATTTTTATTTTTTTTACGTCCCAAAATAAAACACCACAGGGACAAGACCAAAGACGCTCCCTTTCAGATTGGAATTTGGCTTCTCGAATCCTTAATGGCGTCGTGGGACAAAACGTTCATTGGGAACTCTTCAACGCTAACTTTGTTAGCCGGGCGTCCATTCTCTGGGCTGTTCTATCGGCGCTTCATTTCCTTGTCTACGAAGAGGCGTGCTGCTGGGCCAACTTTCAAGATGATGTTGTCTAATGAGAATTTCTAAAGCATAAAGAAGCGGTCATCGCTCCACGCACGAATCAGCTGCACCAGAGTTGGGCACCACCACACCACCGTTCGATCACTTCGATGGACGTTCTATGGAGCTTTATTTCACCACACATTTTACATAATGCTGATGCGTGCATGCCTGTGCGTGTGTGTTCCCCACTTTATCCATGAGAATATGGAGGGAACTCAATTTATAAACTGGGTTTTTATCACTTGATGAGACGAAGATGCAATAAAACAATTTTTCACACATATACTACTCACGTATAACAATAATGTACAAATACAGATATACATAATACACGTAAAAGGTAAATATGGTCACTCCGCATAAACTTCTGTAGCAGAGTGAAGTGCTAGAGAATTCACTATACTTTGACTCAACTTTGTGAGATGGTGTGACCAGTTTCTTTCCTCACTACCTTTGCCTTCCCTAACTCCAGACCTAGGACGACTCACACATAACTTTTCATGATCCAACACAATTGAAATATATATATATATATAAAGTCGCCAGCCCATTACTCTTTCTGGCTGGATGTCACTGATCGCGCGCGAGTGTGTGTTTTTTTCCGGCAAGTTGTATTTATAAATTCTGAATCGGGTTGCTCGCTACTAAAATCACAAGACATAAAACTATTGTAGAAACATTTGAACAACCGTTCAGAAAATGGCGTGCCCTGTTTCGAAACGTACTAAAGCAGTTTTACATTCAATGCCGACGCCAAACATGAATTCCTATAAAGTCAAGTTCAGGTGATGTGAAACAAAATTAGCAGGACAAGATAAAACGCCTATCAAATATGCAAGCAAAACGTCTGGTCATTTGCTGAGTCTCTGCAGACGATTGCTTTGTGTTGGGGGACATGACAATGAAAGCAGAAGATGGGTTACACAAAAAAAAAGATCGACTTAGAAGCTCCAAGGAACAACTGTATAGACGTGTTAGTTAATAATGAAAGTTAACCGAAGAATAACAAAAAGGGAGAAGTTTCCTGAAAGGGGACCAGTTCCAGGTGTCTCCCTGCTTCGTAAGCACCGAAAAGGGAAATTATTATACTGATGATGATCTACAGATATAGATAATATAGAAATATAACCAGTATACATATTTGTATAGCTGTTATTCAGATATAGGAATGCAAGTTTTCATAAGTGATCATTACCACATATTTCGATACTTTTTGAAGCGGCAAATAGGAAATTTTGTTTCAAAATGTATTTGTCGCGCAGAAAGGGTTGTTATGTAAAAAAGGGTTAAGGACCCCGTTACATGCCCACTGAGGCATATTGGGAATATGGTGTTAGGTTCATATTTTCTTGACCATCGGCACACTAGGGGTGATGTGGTCAGTATCACGCCCGCCGCCTTAACCTTCCCAGAATTGCTCTGGTACCTAATTCATGAGGCCGGGTCGACCCCGAAGCCGTTTGCAGTCTAAAAAACCCCAGGTTGTTATGTGATGACGTGCTTTTGTTTTGAGTGGGGACCAATGATTTTGGGCTCGTGTGTTCTATAGAACAGTACCAACTAAGATGGTTTGGCCATGTCTGCAGAATGGGAGAAGACCGGCTACCACGACAAGCATGGGAAACAAAGAGCCAAGGATCCAGACCCCCAGGACGACCCAGAGTCCGCTGGGAGGACAACATTAGGCAATCTTTGAAGGACCGAGGACTAGAATGGAACCAGGCCAGGAGGAAGACAGCCGATAGGATAGTCTGGCGCTCTCTCTTCCAAACCTCTACACCTCACGGTAGAAGGGGAACGACTAAGTAAGTAAGTAAGTGTTCTACGGACGTGTATCAGTGGCGTTCACTTTCGTGTTATATGTGGCTAAAGTAGGAAAGTTCTTTATGTCGGAAAGTGTCTTCAGAAATGTATAACGAAATTACCTTAGATATTTAAGGATATATGATCACTGACTTGCATGCTAATGTGCAGGAGAGATACAAGGATAATTATGAATGAAGACAGATACAAGGATAGTTATGAATGAAGAGAGATACAAGGATAATTATGAATGAAGTCTTTTAATATGAAAGAATGCACTTAAAGCAATATGCACTTTTTATCGAAAAAGTAGACTCTCTATGGACTACGTTTAAAGTGTTGTCTTGGACGTTACCTAAGGATAGTGCCTTACTGTAAGTGTACCCCGTATTGCTGATACGACACGTGTTGAAGTGGTATATTAAACTATATTGGATCAGACAATGTTGCGGAGTTGAGTTGGTCGTCGCTGACCCCCTAGCGAGTTGAATCAATTTATATGAAGAGCCCCACCACTGTTCATTACGTAAACAGACCAGCCCAACCTCAACACCACACAAGAAAAAAACATCGGGGGAGAGAGAAGAGGGGAGGGTGTTTTAACACACGAGTTGCCATGCGCAAGTTTAAGTCTATCATTCTCCAATCAAATAAAATGTCAAATGCAGTTGGTCTCGGGAGGACATCCTTGACGATACACATCGGCCTCCTAATAGAGATATGAAACTGTCAGATAAACACAAAATATTCTTTTTTTAATCCTGTCTTGTGTATGTGTGTGTGTGTGTGTTGTGGTTTTTTTTTTGTGTGTGTGCAAATAAACTGCTTTGGGGAGAGGGTAGAGGGGACGGGATGGCAGAAGGAAGAAACTGAGCACGACTGTTAAAAAAAGACGTGGCGTACAGCAGTAGGGAGAATGTGCATGTTTCAAATATTATTTTTCGCTGGGTTGTGCCAACAAATTCTCTGAATCCCACTCCTGAAATTGTAGAAGTCCTACTCCAACTACAGCGTTTTACTAGTCATATGGTGTAAACTTCGGAGTCGGGAGTCCAGACATTTTTTACCAACTCCAACTCTGCTAAAAAAAAAAATAGCCTACTACACGACTCTTGACTCCACATAGCCCTCATTTTTTTTTTTTTTTTTTTTGGAGCAGACAGCATTTAGTTCATTACACTGAGAAATAGTGATCGATAGTGACTATGAATAATCATGATTGTAACAAATAACAGGAATAAATTCTGTACCTGAAGAGACGCGAAGGAACTATTTTTATAAGACACATAAAGATTTGAAAATATAGGAAATGAAGCAAAGTGGAGACGTTCTTGGAAAAAAACAAAGAACACGATTACAAAGCATGTATAACGGGAAACATCATTAGGAAGACAGAACAAGGAAAAAATGTGAAAGCCGATTTAAGAAGGAGAACCAGAAGCTCCAGCGTCGTTGTTTAACTAGAGCAGTTCGTTTTCTCGCTCTTTTGCAGCCAATACCAAGTTGAAGATTCCTTCCACTGTATATCTAGGCTTTTCATATGGCTTTACTGCCATTCTAAACGTGATGAAACTCTTGAAACTGATGAGGCACTACGGAGTACCCGACAACTTCATTAACCTGAGAAGGAAAATACATGACAGCATGAAATTTCGAGTTCTTCATGAATGACAACTTAGAAGACACTATAATATAGGAACAGGGAGTGCAAGGTGTCACATATATATGTAAATATAATCCTCAGTTATCCGACCACCTTCGCTTCCCCATCTTAGGTTTATAATTGTTGTTGTTGTTGTTTTCTTCTACTATGTTGCTGTGATACCCTGTTCAACCTGAAGTTTGGTTATAATTGGGGTATATAGGGTGTTATGGTTTATAATTTGCTAAAGCCAACCACGCAATTTCTGACGGTCTGGACTCATATTTTAGCCACGCCTATTTTCCCTGCTTTCACGAGCTGGCGAGTTTGCTTACCTACTTTCGAAACTGTCACTCATTCAGGGGAGCGGAGAACGCTTGCTTACAGAAGTTCTCACGCGAGCTGAGCTGTCAGTATTACGACGACGAGCAGATTACACGTGGGGAAGGTACCGCGTTTGAAGTTTCCTTACGAGGGGAGCAAATCCTGTGATGTTTATACACTCAGGGGACGTAATTATTTGATCTAAAAAGCGGAGATAATCAAAGAAGACATGCTAGCATGGCCAGGTCTTTTTTATGTCGTTAGGCGTAAGGAGTGAGCGAACCGTAGAATCTTTTACTTCGGGAATCGAACCGTTGATTTTCCCTGATAGGGCCGAAGGCGTGATTTCTCGCAACCTTCAGTGAAAAAACACCATTTCAGTATAAATACTCCGTCCTCGTAAAGTCAGTATTAGAGTTACTCAGAAAGTGGAAAAGTAAATAAAACACTATATTACAAAAACTAAAGCTAACATATAAAAAAATAAATAAGGATCCGAGTCAGTAGTCCACACTGGTGAAAAACTCCCCCAAGATACATACAGATTAACCAAATAAACCGTCCTGTGAAAATTAAAAACATACCAGCTTAGAAAATATCATATTTTGGATTTTAAAAAAGCCATTTTGAACTATAACTGCAAAATGAAAAATACCTACTAGAGATAATATAATTTAAAATAAATACAAACAAAAACATATTACAATAAAGGAAACACGTCCTGATATAACCAACAGCTCCATGTACATGGTAGATGGTTAAAAGGGGCGTGCTACAAAGAAAAGTAGCAAACACATTAATTTTTAAAAAAAAATCAGTATTAGACTCACTCAGAAATTCCTGGAGAATCTAAGCACGATGGACTAGTACCTTTTCTTCACTAATTGTGTTAAATTGTCCCGTAGGGATTTAAATTTCTGATTTGTGGTAATAGAAATTGTGCTTAAAGCGTTAAAATGTGTTAGTTACCATTTTATTCAATATAATTCCCTAGCGGTTAAAACTAAGTGAAATAACCTAATGCATAGATATTTCTTGCCATTCATTCAGAGTAATGTAATTCCTTATACCCCCTTTTTTTTTTCTTACACAAGAAGATACGGCTTAGCTGACTTAGTATTATTAAGTGTGATGGATCAGTGACCGAATAGAATTCGTTTATACTTCAATGTGTGTAATTAAATAATTGACTAGAGTAATGTTATGTGACTAAACAACAGCTGACAATCAACTAGCTAGTAGTGTCAGGCAGGTTGTGTTAAAGTGCGCATATCATCATCATGTGACGTATTCTTTCCAGAACGTTGTCTCCATTACAGCTGCTCTGAACGCATCACGATTCTGGGCAAGTCGACCTGCATCAGCCAAAGACAAGTTCAGACTCTGTGATGTCCTGGGTCCACCGTCGTCTAGGTCGACCCCTTCCCCTTTTTCCAGGGACCATGCCTTCCATCACTGTTTTTTCCAGACTATTATGTCTTTTTATATGACCGAAAAATTTCAGCTTCCTTATTGCGATGGTATTTAGGAGCCAATGTTCCTGTACGTTTAGTGAGTGCAGTACTTCTCTTTTGGTCTTTTTTTCTGTCCAGGGTATTCTCAACATCCTTCTGTAAGTGCGCATATAGATAATTGAATAAAGGACTTTGTGCGTTGTTCTTTTTCTCGCAGGCAATACGGGAAAGGGCACATACCCTTCTTCCAGACATGCCATAGCGGGAAACTTACGGACAGATGAGTAGCAGTTTATATATGTTTATTCTTCCCTTATCTAGCACTTGAATCACAAACCAGCTGCCAGCAGTCTAAAGGCACCAGTAACAATTCTTATTATTTAGTATCGGGTCTTTGATGTTGACCTGTTCGGTCCTCTTGCCTCATCCAGAGAGAGTCCAACACTATAACCAACAAGAATAATAATAACTGGACATACAAAATACCCAGATTTTGCATTCAATTTTATCACCCAGATTTGTTCCGACTTCTGACAATTGTGTTTCAAAGTGGATTTATCCAGGGGAATACATTGTTTCAAAATCGGCACTCAACACCAGAGAGAAAAACTGATAGGATATACCTTCATCATCATCATTATACCTAGTAACAATTTACCAACCAGATGTTTACTTTAACTATTGGAAGTACTGTATACTGTCTGAATTATCTGATGTGACATTATCATATCCAATAACGCACCACCAAAGTAGGCGTTCCCCATTAGGAAAATTAATTATTCGTGGAGGAACTGGGGCTCACTTCAGAGAAGCACAACACTGGATTTTGTTACATGTACACTGATGGTTGTGTTCAAGAGGTTGTTACCCAACTAGTAGGTAAGCGAGATTGTATGTGGCCACAGATTGACAGAGTGCGAGAAAGAGGAGTGAATATTCCCTTTTGTATAACACTAGTCAACAAATTTTCAAAAGTTATTTGTACCAGAAATTAAATATACCATTTCTTATTGATTTTGACATGCTGATTTCAAATATCATAATGAAATTCACCAATTGGCTCTGGTTTTTTTTTAAATGATGAATTTACATTACAGTAATACAAATAATGTATGCTTGTTTAATTCTCTGGGGTGAACAGCTAGTCTTTCTACTTTAGCATTATAAAAATTGTGGTTACATACTCAATTAATTGATATTTCAACATAAAATGATAGAAAAAATAAAAACATTATTTAAAGTTCACATATCATGTTTTAAAAAGGCACATTTGAACCCATTCCGTCATTATTCAGTCGCTGTTCGAGCTCTCTTTGCTTGCTTCTTGTAGTCAATCGATGAGGTGTCTCTTGTCACAGACCAACAGTAATCAGCAAGCATTGAAGGGCTCCTATTGCCTTGATACCTTGTCTCCATAGCAGCAATGTCCTGGTGAAATCGTTCACCATGCTCATCACTGACCATTCCATAGTTTGATGTAAAAAAATCCAGATGAGAATCCAGAAAATGAATTTTCAAAGACATGTTGCAGCCAAGACACTTATACTTCAGAAGGAGATTTTCTACAATTTCATTGTAATTATCAGATCTGTTGTTTCCAAGAAAATTGTCCACCACTGACTTAAATGCTAGCCATGCTGCTTTTTCTTTGCCTTGCAACACGCAAAGAAACTCGTCATCATGAAGAAGTTTTCGAATTTGCAGACCAACAAATACTCCCTCTCTTATTTTAGTTTCACTCAGTCTTGGAAATTTTCTGATGAGGTATTTGAAAGCCTCATCTGTTTTCTCCATTGCCTTGACAAAGTTTTTCATGAGACCCAGCTTAATGTGCAAGGGTGGCAACAAATTCTTGCTGGTGTCGACAAGTGCTGGGTTCTCAACGTTCTTACTGCCAGGCTGCAATGACTGCCTGATTGGCCAATGTCTTCTGATGTAATGGTCACTTTGTGCATGGCTATCCCACTTACAGAGAAAGCAACAGTACTTGGTGTATCCACCCTGTAGTCCAAGCAAAAGAGCGACCACTTTTAAGTCACCGCAAAGTGACCAATGATGATGATCGTAGTTTATACACTTCAAAAGCTGCTTAATGTTTTCATAAGTTTCTTTCATATGAACTGCTTGACCAACTGGAATTGACGGTAACACATTACCATTATTCAACAAAACAGCTTTAAGACTCGTCTTGGATGAATCAATGAAAAGCCTCCACTCTTCCGGTATGTAATTGATTTTGAGGGTTGCCATTAAACCAGAAATGTTGTGGCACGCAGAAAGGTCACCCTCTTTGAAAAAAGAATGTAATAAGCGGCTTCTGGCGGTTCCTATACACAGAAATTGTAACATCTTCTGCCAGGAGATTCCACTGTTGCAATCTGGAACCCAAAAGCTCCGCCTTGTTCTTCTGTAAATTCAGATCTCTTACAAGATCATTCAGTTCACCTTGGGTTATTAAGTGTGGTTTAGTGGATGTAGTTTGCTCAAAATCTGGGTCGCTTGAGTTTGATGGTTCAGGACCACCAATGTCCTCTTCTTCATCAGTGGAAGCAGCTGAAAATGATTCTGGCACTTTGGGAACTGGTAGGTCATCGCCATGTGGTACCGGACGTATTGCAGAGGGGATGTTTGGATATTCCAGAGTCCATTTTTTCTTCTTTGATATGCCTTTCCCAATTGGAGGGACCATGCAAAAGTAACAGTTGCTGAAATGATCAGTGGGCTCTCTCCAAATCATTGGGACTGCAAAAGGCATAGCTTGCCTTTTGCCAGTCAACCACAGTTTAAGATGTGCTGCACATGTATTGCAGCATATGTGTGGCGCCCAGCTCTTATCTTGATCTCCTATTCTGCAGCCAAAATACAAACTGTACGCCTTCTTAATCACTTTAGTTATATTTTGTTTTTGTGATAGAAATGTCACCTCACCACATATATAACAGAAATTATTAGCACTGTTCACACATGTCCTAGGCATTTCTAACTACGATACTTTTGATAAGGACAAATGCACTAACTAATGGCAAAATTTTATCAGAGATAAGATATTTATACACAAAGGTGATGTAATCATAGGTAGGATTGCATCATCAACTTCTAGTTACATTTTTATTGGTCATTAGAAAAAAATTATGCAATCGCCCACGACAGTTGCATCATATATATATATATATATATATATATAAATTGACCGTAATTAAATGAACTAGTAGCATATATCTTGAAAACTAGAGCCAATCAACATTTTTTAATGTCATTTTCGTTTTCAGCACACCAAAATTAGTTAAGATCAGCTATTTTCATTTCTGGTACATTTTGGTTGTTGACTAGTGTAATCATTGTACCCACTTCTTTTTTTGTTGTTTGCTAATACTGTTATTTTTCAGGATAGATTAAGTAGAAACTTTGTTCTTTTCTATACTGTCTATTCTATACCCTAGTGTTAATCTTTGACCTTTTGAGGTTATTAACTTCTTGCGAGATCTTTTCTCAACAGAGGGGAAGGCACTTATGGGGTTATTTTCATAATTCTGTAACCTATGATTTTATCAATTTCTATATGTTTAATGTTGTGAAGAGTTTAAATGATAATAAACTAAACAAAAACTTAATTAATTATGTTGGTCAGCCCAGCCCATACCCAATCTCCATTTACCATAGTTTTCACGTTTGTGCGTCTTGTTGTCACATAACTGTGTGTGTGTGTGAATGGTTAAACGTATATGTTACATGTATGGAGAGTAGGATTGTCTGTTAACAGATTACAGTCGTAAAGATAGGCTGGACTAGAGTATCTTCTCAATCCAGTGACAGATTCTACCCTTTAAACTATTCACTCATGAAATCTATTTCACATACCTTATTTCTCACTTATTTACCACCTTTTTCTGTTCTATTCAGACGGGACCAAATCTATCTCTAATACCTATCTAAATTTACAACACAAGGCTGATGCCTCTTGTCACCGTTTCTCATCGTAACTGATTGGTTTATGAAAACAGTAACATCAACTAGCAGAAATGGAATTCAATAAATAGTAACATCAACTACCAGAAATGGAATTCAATAAATAGTAACATCAACTACCAGAAATGGAATTCAATAAAATAGTAACATCAGATACCAGAAATGGAATTCAATAAAATAGTAACATCGGCTACCAGAAATGGGATTCAATAAAATAGTAACATCAGCTTCCAGAAATGGAATTCAATAAAATAGTAACATCGGCTACCAGACATGGAATTCAATAAAATTGTAACATCGGCTACCAGAAATGGAATTCAATAACATAGTAACATTGGCTACCAGACATGGAATTCAATAAAATAGTAACATCAACTACCAGACACGGAATTCAATAAAACAGTAACATCGGCTACCAGAAATGGAATTCAATGGAACTCTGATAAAACAACTCAATGACCTAGATCTTTGCCGACGATCTTCCCTTCTAACTGTGACGGGTGTTGCGGTTCCTTGTTCTTATGTTATTTATTGAATATTAAAGTCACTCTCTTGACATAGTTAATGTTTGTTATTGATGGTTAGCTCTGACCATACCCAAAACCTGATGTAAAATAAAATGAGAATGCTGAATAGAAGTCACAACAACTGAATCTGAAAATCCGTACATTAAAAAACAAAGATAATGAGAACAAATGGGGCAAATGATAGCGCAAATGCATTTGCAAAAACGTCAATATAAAATGTGGATATATGGGCATTTATCTTGTCAAGAACTACGTTGGAAAAACGGACAATGACATTAAATAAGAATACAGAAGGGGAATGAGTTTTCACTGCATGGAAATCAAACAGCTGGGAGACTTTTTCATGCCTTAAATCGAGGATTCCTCAGCAAGAGAGAAAAGCTGGCTGTATACCGTTCCATCAATGTCCCAGTCGACGTTTGGGTGCGAGTCATGGGCAATGACTACAACCCACAAAAGCCAGATCCAAACCTCAGAAATGAGGTATCTGAGGAAGGTGGCTGAAGTAACAAGAAGGGACATGGTCAGCAACCAGACGATACATCAAGACCTAAAAACTCAACCCCTGCAGACCCAAGTAGAACAGTCCCAACTAAGATGGTCTGGCCATGTCTGCAGAATGGGAGAAGATCGGCTACCATGACAAGTATGGGAAACTAAGAGCCAGGGATACAGACCTCCAGGATGACCCTGCGTCTGCTGGGAGGACAACATTAGACAATCTCTGAAGGACCGAGGACTAGAATGGAACCAGATCAGCAGGAAGAGAGCTGACAGGATAGTATGGCGCTCTCTCTTCCAAATCTCTACAGCTCATGGTAGAAGAGGAACGACTAAGTAAGTAAGTAGTATGGAAATCAAATGTAATCAGCTCCAGCAACAAACAAAAAAAAGCAGAATGCTTAAATCAAATGCCAAGGTAGTCCTATTATCAGCCTCAGCCTTTTCATTTCTGTATCTAGTTCTCTTCTCAATGCGTTTTTCGGTTTTTCCCTACCTCTCTTGTCCTCGGGATCCAAAATTAAGGACTACCTTGTAATGCCCATCAACAATCGTGTGTGTCCTATCCATCGCCAGCAGCATCTTCTCATCTCTTGTTCCACTGGCACTTGTCTGGTTCTTGTCACCACTCATGATCTTGAAGTACCATTTCTATTCTTCTACGCAAGCACCCATTTATGAAAGTCTGTAACTTCTTGGCTGTTAGGCTTTGTTGTTGTCCATGTTCCAGAGCCATACAATAGTACTGACATGACATTTGAGTTGAAGATTCTTATGTTTTATGTTAGACTTGATTACTTTTGATTCCCATATATTTCCCAATGCAATGAAAGCTCCCCTTGCCTTTTGTACCCTTATTTTGATATTTCCGTCCCTCCAACTCTTGTCTATATATCTGTCAAAATATATCTATGATTCTACATCCTGTAGGGGTGTTTCTTCAAATGTATTCTTCGTACTGTCTAATGCAACTCCCTAAGAAAGAGGCGGACATAACAATAACACTTGGAGTTGAAAGATTCCGTATTTACATTCTTTTTTTTTCAAATAATGTTTCTTTCTTATTTTAAAAACAACAACAACAAACAAATTACAATGATGGCATCTAATTTGAAAATGGGAAAGGTGTGGGGAGGGGGGACCAAACAGTTGCTTCGGGACGCAATTGACATCAGGAAAATTTCTACACGACCCTTCATGCATGAGCACTGTCCCAATGAGCATATTTCCACATCGGAAAATTCAATTCCACGTTCCAAACTATCTTAAGACTCTATTTAAAGCAGCTGCTGGCATGTGGGATTTAAATAGAAATTGGTTTAGTTTATTTATTTTGGCCTTTTTAGGTCTTCAAAGCATCTTGATGAGTTTTCGTTAAAAAAAAAAAAAAAAAGGATGCAGGGAGGCGAAACTGCAGTCGAAAAGCTAATGCTACGTCAACAGGACGGATCGCCCCTGGCTGAAGACAGACCACGTAGCTACCTACACTCGTGCTATGACAACAAAGATAAGGGAAATGACTGGTTAAAATTCTCAACTCAAGCAATCCATATTAGCGAGTGGCGCCCCTTGTCATGTCACAGCTGTTTGCTGTGCTTTTAACTATACACAGAATCGCTGCTGATGAAGCTATAACTTCTAATAATTTTCTTCTCTTTGGTTAAATCCCCGCTGTGAGCTCAAACGTTATATTCTCTTCCCTGTCACCTACCCCATTTTTAAAAATTCTCTTGATCCCATAACTTTGATTTGCGTAGTGATGAACCTTTAATTCCCTTGATCCCATAGCTTTGATTTGCGTAGTGATGAACCTATAAGACTTATTAGCTGGCTGTGTGTAAAGAACTCCCCCTATGCAAGCATTTTTCTTAAGGATCAGAAAATATTTTGTCTGGAAGCTAATGCAGTCATCATCATCATTACAGCCCTGCAGCTCCTGACGGAGCATATGCCTTCAACATACCCATATCAAGTCCTCCTGTCTCATATCATCAGTCTCTGGTCTTACCATGTCATCCTCATTCCATGTATTTATTTCTCCAGTTCTCTTCTCTCACTAAATCTCTTACCCTGGGGATTCCAGAAACAGGACTCCCTTGTAATGCCATCAGCAGAATTCCTCAATGTGTGTCCTATCCATCACCAGCATCTTCTTTCCATCTCTTGCTCCACTGGCTCTTGTCTGGTTCTTGTCATCAGTTCCACACTGGTGACCTTGTTACACATCCTTCTATTCTAAGCAAGCTCTCATTATTAAGTCTGTAACTCCTTGGAACTGTGATTAAACTGACGTGGCTGTGAGCGATTGTGTTGAGCACTGACCATCATTTAGCTTTGTCATAATGCGTGCATTTACTGTAATTCACAATATTCATTCTAGGATGCACTGCTACTAGTGATAGGCTGATACATTTGCTAAATCAATTTTTTAGGAAAACCAATTCTAATTTTTTGGGTTTTTTGTTGTTGTTGTTGTGCCCTATGTCATATAAAAATGGTAATCCCGTAGCAGATACTGCCGTAAGGGGAGTGAATAGAGACTTCACTATGCTAGATCCAGCATCGAGAGGTGGGGTGACAAGTTCTCTACCTCGTTGCCTTTTCCTACCCTAACTCAAGTAAGGTGAATCATGTAAGGTGTGAAAATGCTGCAACAATATTTAGTCATATTGTAACAACAAATGCACACTTCATGACAAAACTACAGTTATAATCAGCGCTCAGCAAATTCTTGGGACCAGAATGCTATGGCCCTTAACATATTTTACATACTCTTTTTTTTTTAAAGTGTGTGTTTTTGAGTGTTATTTTTGGTCTGTTATTTATTTAAATATGGCATCTATATTTAATATAAAACATTAGAATAAAGCACTAACCTTGAAATAACAACCCATGGGTTTTTTCCGTTCACTAACAACAAACAGTGATTGAAGATAAAAAAAATTGATGACAAATCTATTGTGATGACTGAATGATATAAAGACCAAACTGATCAAACATATACCCTTCTTCTTCAGTACTCCAAACTCTTATGGTACTTTGCAGCAGGCATTATTAATTTCTGCTGTCCTATAATAAGAAGAAGTAGACTCTGCCATTAGATAGGATATACTGAGGAAATCTATTAATAGCATTAAAAGGCAATCATTGTTCTGAAGAAATGAAGAGGGAGATAAAAAAATACACAAAGAGAGGGAAAATGGAGATACACATGAAAAGGATAAACAAAACATGGAAAGAACTTGAAGGGATGGCACAGGATAGGAAAGCTTGGCATGAATTTGTTGAAGGCCTATGGTGCTGAAGGGTAATGAACCTTGAAGACCTCTCAATCATTTACACTCCTGAGCTCTTACAGATCCAATTATATTGCTGCCAATTCATCCATCTTCCTCTTTGATGATCCCTTGGTCTTTAACCCTAAATTTCCTTGTCATGTTCGTCTTCATTTATCCAACAGGCCCAAGCATCTCATTCTATTTCATCTCATGATGTTAATTTTCTGCAGGAAGCAGAGCATCATTCATCCAAACTTCGATTACAATAAATGAACATTATCTTAACCTTTTTTAATCACATAAGCCCTTCAACAAATTAACTGGACCTGTGATAAGTAGTAACTCTCAGGGATGCTATACTAAGTCAGTTATGAATGGAGATAATGGTATATAAGAGAGTGTGTGACGGCTCCACAATTTTGTAGGATCTGAAACAGCTGATGTGTTAATTATTACAAGTCAGTGTTGCATGTGTTAATAATGCATGACTGAATTTTCTAAATCACAATATAACATTTAGCAAACATGTTTTGACTAATGTCAAGTCAGTCCTATTTTGTTGCTGTGAAACATGGAGAACAACAAATATAACAGCCAGGAAGATGCAGATTTTTATAATTGCTTGCGTAGGGTGGCAGGATCGCCAGTGTGGAGCTGATGGCAGGGTTCGGACAGGTGGTGGTGCAGCAGATTTGAAAAGGACATTAGTTTATGCAAGGCAAAGTGTTAAATAGGGCAAACATGTTAAATCCACGACTATACCTTTGTATTCATATCAGTGCTCATTTTGGCTTTGGGCATGTTATGAAAAGAAGAAAGCTTGAATGTATTGTGACAACAGAAAAAGCTGATGGAAAAAGAGAAACAGGATGACACAGGGAGAAGATACTGAACAATTTAACTTTGTGACATGGAAAGATGGCAACAACAAAATAAATAAACAACACTGGGGCCAAGAGTTGTGGAAAGACATGATCCCCTACACCAGCAGGCATGGCACTTGAAGAAGAAATTCCCATGCAAACATAAAATAGCCACGAGCACAGAAAACAGAAGTACTCACTGTCAACAGGAGACTGAGCGGATGGGACTTCATTTGCCATCTTGATTGGAATGGGTGATGAACTTCTGAGCGCAGTACTCATGGTTTAGCAGCAATCTCTGCCCCCCCTGAGAGAGCTTGTGTCAGCTCACAATTACTGGACAGACTGTCTCTGACTGCCTCTGTTATCTGTGATCAGAGTTGCTGAAAATAGCATAACAAACAGGATGTGTGAAAATGGTGTAATAGCAGGATGTTGAAAAAATGCTTGGGTAAACGTAATGCGGACATGTCAGTCAGAGGATATTAACAAACAGTTAAAAGGATTCATTGTGTACTTTTCTGAGGTCTCTGCAGAAACACAGAAAGAATATGACTACTGCTTCCTCAGGCATGCTGTGTGCTACGACTAATATGAGGTTGTGCATGGAGCTAGCAACCTCATCATGTAAAATAACTTGCTACAGAAGTGGCCACTGCTATGGCAGATGAATGCTTTAGTGCATGCTTCTTGCAAGTGGGCCAAGCTGCTCCATAAGGGGGAATGATGATGATGATATCGTACTTGTACCAGCTTTTATGATAAGTTACTTGCTCCCTTTAAGTATAACGAGATACATGTAAGTAACGAATCAAACTTCACTTTACAATGTGAAATATATAGTATAGTGTAGTGTAGTGTAGTATAGTATAGTACAGTAGCCCTGTCAGTCATGACTGACTATGGTCACCCTGAGGTGATAGCCGTCAGCTGCTTTTTTTCTCCTGGTGTTCCTTTCAGTGCGTTCTTTTCTCCTCTGCTTGTTGTGAAAGCTTCTTGTTTTCCCCAACCAGAGATGGCATCGTATGAAGCATCGCCACAAGGTGCAATCAGCAGCTTCATCCTCCCAGGTTGCTAGATTTATATCCAGTGCCTTCATGTCTCTCTTGAACACATCTTTGAACCTCAGCTGCAGTCACCCAACTGCTCTTTTGCCATCTGCCAGTTGTCCATAAAAAGACATCTTTAGGGACGCAACCATCTTCAATGCGGCGGACATGCTCAAGCCAACATAATCTGAACTGACTAAGCAGTGTATACATGCTTTGAAGGCCAGCATGTGGCAGCACCTTGACATTTGTCACTTTCTCCTTCCACGAAATACCAAGGATGTGGCATAAAAACTGTAAATGGAAGGTATTGAGCCTTCTTTCTTACTTAGCATAGGTTGTCCATGTCCCGCTGCCGTATAGAAGCGTGCTGGTGACACAGGCATTATATACCACAGCTTTGGTCTTCATTGTGAGTTTGGAGTTTATATTTGTGAAATATATAATATACAGTTTTTTTTATTTGTACAATTATATATATATCATATATTATAAGAGGTGTTGGGCACAGAAGCGCAGTGGCTAGCCTTGTCGGCTTCGTGCAGGTGTGTCAGTGTCTATCCCTAGTCGTGGTGTGCGGCGGAACGAATGGAATAATTTGTCTTCTCTTTGGTTACTTTCACTGTTGCCTCCATGGCTGGCGGAGTTGTGGATTTTAAAGTTGCTACCAAAGTGAAATGGGTTCATTTTCGATAAAAGACAACAGGAGGCTGAGACACTTGGGAGTCATGACCCAAGTGGGCCCGCCCCCCTTAGAGTGTAAAGGAGTATAGGGCCGAAACACTTGTTCGACGGGGGGAACGTCTTCTGATGATCAGATTGCCTCCTGTTGTATCGCTCTGTATAGAGTTTCCTATCATATATATATGTATCCATCATAATTAAATTATATGCACAGAAATGCATAAAGAATGTATTAGGAGCAATTTCCCCTATCCTAGTTTGAAGATGCTGCAGAGTAAGCCTGACAGTAACACTACATTATTGATAGCCTCAAGTTTTTCAATAAGAAAGTTTTTTTTTTGTTTTTTTTTTTTTTCGTACGCCCGCTAATACTCGAGGCGAAATCTCAGATTATTATTAATGTCTAATCTGACATTGATTTTACGTGAGTATCCCTTTTCTTGTACAGAGACAGGTGTCCCTCGCCATTCAGGCAGATACTTGCCGATTTCGGAGGTACCCATTAGAGCTGGGTCGGCTCGGGGGCCGCCAATCCCTGGTCGACGACACTCCTTCAAATGTCCTCACCAGATCTCGAATTAATCCAGTCCAAGTCCCGGTCGACGAAAAATCCTCAAATGTCGTCGCCCGGGTTTGATCCTGAATCACCCGGTCGCCAGAGCGGTGTTGTAACCACTACACTAGCGCGGCTCCCCTAAGAAAGTTATAATCTTCAGCATTAAAGGGTAGGATCTACAGTTAAACGCTGCTTTCATAAATAACTGCAGGATTTCAATACAAATACACAGAGGTAACTTACAACAGTAAAAGCTGTGCACACTAGTGCATCTGATGGTATAGTGCTACTGGTTGCCATGAAAACAGCCATATGGGATTTCAGTACTTTGTTTCAATTCACTACGGCTGTTTTATTTGTTCACCATGAGTTATGAGCACCAAAGTGGAAATGGAAGCTCATAATCGTATTTTTAAAACTTTTGCCAGATTAGATTTTTGATAACTTTAGTGGATCCTAAGACACAGAACTTTAAAATTAGTATTCTCAAAAAGTAACACATTTTTCACCATTCTACAACATAATTTGCAATAAGCCAAACATTTGATAAGATATCAAAAATTGGATCTGAAAAATAGTTTTACTATCCAATGGAAAGTATCTATGCTGAGTCTCATGTTGGCTGATTAAGAAATATGCAAGTTATAAGAAAATTAAAACATAAAACAAGGTTCAGAGAAATATATGGTGTTCTTCATAAGAAAGACTTAAGAAAATACCGATTTGCAAAATCAAAATACACATACTTAGAATGTGTGCTGACAAATGATTTTGACACTTAGATTCAGGAGAATATAAATTATGAGAACAAAAACTAATTCCAAAGTTCATTTTTGTCATATTTTGACTTAAAATGCATAGCTTTTTTTTTTAAATAAAATTTTGCCTCGTTTTTGCGAGGTGTATCCCGTTCAACCTAGCCGGTTCTATTAGGGCGCATTTCCAAATATAAAAAGGTGACAGTTGTCCAATAACAGATACTGCCATAGAGTGAAGCGTTAGAGATCTCACTATACTTGGTTCAGCGTTATGAGTGACCAGTTCCCTTCCTTGCTGCCTCTGCCATCCCTAACTCGAGAGCAGAGTCAGGTACCCATTATAACATCTGCGCCAGACACTTCACTGAATAGTAGAAATCGTTCCACTGAATCACCGTTTTCTATTATGTATGCCTATAGTGAAGATAAAGAAAACTGATGAGCAGGGGCGTACCAAGGGGACTGCGAGGGGGACGGTCCCTCCTGAGTGACAGCCAAGGGGGAGAGGGAGGGGGGGGTGTGCCATCGGATACTTTTATGATAGTACTTACTGTTAAAAATATACTTTCAAGTGTGCTTTTTTAGGGTGGGAAGGGGCAACAAAAGTAGGATCCGCCCTAAAGACAAATACTTTAAGTAAGCCTCTGCTGATGAGTATTACTGAGACATACTTCTTTTACACCTTGGACATTCATACTTGGGATTCCACCCATAAAGTTTTGATAAAAACAAGAGAATAAACATGAGTTTTGACATCTTCCACTGTTTTGCACAATGAACATCTAATAAAAGTGTTCGATGGCACAACAGGTGAGACATATGAATAATGACTTAGTGTATAATTTTTGAGGTGAGTACAGTAGGGTGCCTATTGGTGATTGCTTTGTGTGAGTAGGCCTATTCTATGAATCGCTATTTTGATTTTTCTGTATGCAATAAAGCTATAAATGCGTACAATGGTGACTGAAATGATCCTTCTGAACATAAGCTGGCAGTTAATTTTGTTTCATAAACTCAGCAAGCTAGATTGTGAGTCACCATTCATACCTAAATGCTTAGTAAACACTATCACATTTCGCCGCTATTTCGACATCATTCAATCAATTAGAATTGGATGTAGAAACACCTGGATAACACTTCAGAGATTGTATTACTATTAGAATCATAATCAATATAATATATGAATATCCTGTGGCAAGTTAAGAAAGGTAGTTTGCTAAGATACAAAGAGAATCTACAAAAACCGCATACCTGTAACGAACGCTTCGTCAACAAATATTGTAATCAAGATAAATTATGCGTTGCCCTAACCCCGGAAGATGAACGAGAATAGTTTCGCAGCAAAATTCATCACATTATTGATTGACTTATTCAATATGTCTTATTGACACCTTAAATATATTATGTCTTTGATTTCTCGCTCTATTTAAATAACTTATTATACTCATACCTACATCAGGGAGGCAACATAGACGAAGTTGGAGGAACCGCCAGTGATATTCAGTCGATTTCATAACATTTTAAAGTAGGGCTAAATGGCAACCATAAGAAATGCAAGTTCAACGCAAAATAAGATTTAAATGTCAGGACAGTTGTAATGTGTAACTCTGAAACACTGAGAACGCCAAATAGATTTTTTTTAAAACCAAGAAGTGACCGATGTATGTTACGTCGAACCAAGAAGTTTCAGAAAGTCATTATTTCATACCGGTAAATGGGTGCTAGCGCCGAATAGAAGGACATGATAAACAACGTGGAACTGATGGACAGAGCTAATGTGAAACTGATGGAAAGAACCAGAAATATGCCAAGCAGAGGCGTACTGGGGGACATCGAGAGAGTGGACGTTCCAATATAAATGTTGAAACCAAATATAATATTCCCGAACTAATATTCACAACGTCGACAAAATTAGGGAAAGTCATGTTTCGTTTACCGTTTAAGAAAACATTTGGCTAAACCTATACAGTAACCATGTCGGCAGCAGCACAAATAATAGTTTGTTGTAACCCAATCAGACACCGGGGTGCCCCAGATGATGGTCTAGCTTTCTAGCAAGCGACCTTTCTGTCTCCGGGTCAAATTATTATCAGAGATTAGGAATTTTAAGCAACAGTACTTAAGAAATTGGAAATGTAGTAATAAAAATCTTCTGGACAATTTAATGATTTATTGTTGAACTGAGTTTTCATATATGTGTTTAAGGTAAAGGTAGTCACATATCAGATATGAAGTGATGTGGTAGAGGTTTCACAATACTAAGTCTAGCCTTCACATGGGTGGGGTGAATAGCTTCCGTACTGCCTTTTTTTTTTTTTAAATTAATGAAGATAAACAGAAATCCCGTTCAACCTCTGATGGGTTATAATTAGGATATATATTGTTTTCAATTCCAAACAATATGAACAACTGCCGACATGAGAAAGTGGCATCACATTTGAAAATAGGGATACTCACAATTGTGCTTAGGCCTATACGTTAAATAATAAAATAACAAACAAACAAACAAAATCAAGAAGAAACTATGAACAAGAATAATATTAAAGTGGAGGGGTGTATATGCCTGGTGGTTCTAGTTATATAACGGACTTTACCAGATATGTAATTGACTTTCATCTGTTTAAAGTTACATGCATTGTAAGAACAGCATCAGACCTTCACATTCCCAGCCACTATATATTAACATGTGTTCGTGTTAAATATTGTTTGACTATATTAAGCAGTTCCCTAGGTCTGTCTATTCTCAACACCTCCTCTATATTTATAGGTAAGTTGGATGCCTGCAAATAATCCAATATTGGTATTCTCATTTGGTCATACCTCTTACACTTTAACAAGAAATGTTCTATATTATTGTCTTGAAGATATCCTGCACAGTAAGGTTCTTCTATTCTGAAATAGCCTTTTCCCAGCTGTAGTCTGAGAAGTTTCTTATTACTGGGAATTTTCAATTCCCTAGATATCTGACATTTTCTTGTTGGAGCCCTGAACATCTTATATGCATGTCTTCCTTTCAGATTTTTATCCCACTCTGATTTCCATTCATCTGTTATTAAATCTTTAATTAAGCTCTTAATTTCTGATTTACTCATCCCTACATTTATTAGATTTTTATCAGATCTACCTTTCTTGGATTCTTTATCTGCCTTTTCATTTCCTTCTATGCCAACATGTGAAGGTATCCAAGCAATTAATACTGAACATCCTCTGGAATATAAGTATGTAGTAGCCAGAAAAATCTCCTCTGCTATATCAGGTCTACTACATTCTCGTAAGTTTCTAAGTGCTTTAATTGTTGAAAGAGAGTCAGTTAAAACTGTTAATTTTTGGGAGGGTTATTAGAGAATATTTCTAGTGCTTTTAGTATTGCCACCATCTCTGCAGTGAAAATGGATGTATTTTCCGTGATGCTATATTCTTTTGCCATTTTCCATATTGGAATATATATTCCTATCCCCAATTTGCCATCCTCTCCCTTGGATCCATCTGTGTACACAGTAATGCTGTCTTTTGATATTTGTTGTATATATTTATTGGCTGTGTTTTTAATATGTTTTATATTATTTGTTTTCTTAAGTATTTCTGCTAGGTGGTAGTCCGTGTCTGGTTTCTTGATCTCCCAGGGCGGAATCACTGGCTTGTATTCACAACTGTTATTAATTGATGTAATTAATGTACCCAGATGGACAATTTCCTCCATACACTTCCATCCTGTAGGGTATCTAGTGGTATTCATTGGCTTGGCCTGAGTTGTTAGTTGGCATCTGGTAAAAGCTGTATGTGCTGGGTGAGACTTATCCAACATAACTCTATTCATGTAATTTAGTCTTAACTCCTTTCTCCGTAATTCTTTCTCCGTAAAGCCTGATGCTGAATTCTGTCTAATTTAATCTTGTTAAGGGTATGATTCCTAAAGCCACCTCTATAGCTCCCATTGATGTTGATCTGATTGCACCTGCTATTGTACATAAAGCCTGATGCTGAATTCTGTCTAATTTAATCTTGTTACTGTGTGCAGCAGAGTCATATATTATACTTCCATAATCTATTTTTCCTCTAATAAAAGATTTATACTTCCAGATTTGGCACCTGGAATTTTCGGACATTAAACGAACAAGGGAAAGTGGCACAAGTAGCAGCAGAGATGAGGGAATATAAAATCGAGGTTCTGAGACTGTGTAAAACAAAGTGGAAGGGGGTAGACAGGAAGAAATTCATCACAGGTGAATTGGTGCTGTCCTCAGGACATGAAGACGAAAGTTCACACCACAGTGAAGGGGTAGCTCTTATGTTATCTCAAGAAGCACAGAAAGCACTCATTGAATGGGAAGCCGTTGGATCCAGAATAATAACAGCTACTTTTAAAACAGCTAAATAGAAAATAAATGTAAATGTCATCCAATGTTATGCACCAACTAATGACAAAGAAGTGTCGGTGAAAGAAGCATTTTATACTAGACTACAGGAAATTATGGAAAAAGTAAAAAGAAGAGGCATCACAATTTTGATGGGTGATGTGACAGATTATGGAAATAGTTTTCATCTATCTATCTCTTTATCTTCACTTTTCTTTTACCAAACTTTCACCTACGCCGGTTTCGATAACATAAACCATTCATACACTCTGAGATCTGTCCCTTTTTCAAATTTAGCATGCATTCTATTGCTGTTCGCTATTTCTTTGATGTATGTTCTCGAGCAGACCTGTTAGCTAAGTTGATCTGTAATTTATTCTTAACACCAGCTATTGAAACTCGTTGGATAGGATCAGATAGCGATCAAGAGCGGATAATTTTATTACCTCCCTTGTAATCTGTTCGCTAGTAAAGTAATTAAACACGGCAGATCGCCAGATCAGAGAACGGGCTCGCTCGATTTCGTTCAATCGACCACGTCTGCAGGGCGGTAAACAGTGTGATTTTACGATCGAAGAAATCTCGCACGGTCTGGTCAGTTACGTTATCCCTGATTTAAGAAAGAGTGTGAGTTCTGGGTTTTCGGCTCTAGCGTGGAGAATGGCTTTGATTTACGCGAAAGCTGAACGAAGAATTCTCCGAAGGTGCTAACATCTGGCAGAGAGTCTGGTTTTCGGTCTATAGTGATTTTCCCCTTTGATTTTCAGATATATAAAAACCCCAGCAGTCTAACTAAAGTTTATCCAGTACCACCAGAATGTCAGAGAACATCTAGCTTTCGATTCTAAGATCTCTTATAATAGTAGTATCACTTAGTTTTTTCGATTTGGAGATCGTTTTATTTCTGGCTTGTGGTAATTATTATACTAGTAGTTGGAGTGATTTACTAGTAAAAGCGTAAATTATATTTCTCTAGGTTTTACTGTGTTAAAGTGGCTAGCAGAACATACATAAATTTCTAGCTAAACTCTTCCAGCTATAATATAAATTGTATTAACTGCTAGTAACCAGTCAGAGAATATTCTAGCCAACTAAGTAAATGCACGGATTCATCATGAGTATTGACGAAATATGTATTTATTTCTAATTCACGATGACTGATTTGTTAAATGTCTAGAATTTATTTCACGGAAGTTTTTAAACGATGAGACAATCTCTAAGCTTGTACATGTAGTTTATAATTTAGAGTTAAATAACCGAAGTGGTTAAATATATATTCTATGTTATGCGGGGTAAGGATAGGATTGTGTATACTATATTATGTTAAGTATTTGTATCTTTTTCTCCTTTACACAGTATTGGGTCAAACCCTAAACCTTACCAGGGCTTCCATATGAATCTGAGAATAACTTTACAAAAAAGAACATTCTGATATAAATATCGGGTTTTCAAGGTGACCTGTCTGGTCTCGTGTTGTACACCCAGAAAGAGACAGAGTACCAACCCGAAGAATATTAAGAATAAATTTTAACTGGACTCATAGATACCCAGATTTCTTTTCCCAAGTTCATATATATTCAGCCAGTTGTGGCGATAAACTCAAACATTGACATTACCTGAATAACGACCACTGTGTTGTGAAGAAGATTTATCCTGAACAGATTTATTTACCTGACACTCGATTTAACGAATGGATATTCCAAGCTACTGTACATTGTGAACATTAGACCTCTTAAATTATTTTACTACCTGGACAAAAATTGAAGTGACATAATCAGCATCCTACTACCAGTAGCGAATCAAGCGTTTCCCATCATTAGAATTCATTAGTCTTTGGAGAAACTGGAGCTTGATTCGCCAATAACCAACCCTGGATGGCCTGTGTTTACCTTACGGTTGTTCCAGATGTTGTGAAAGCACCTATTAGGTAAGAGTGAATGGTTGTGATCACAGGTCTGCCAGAGCGAGAGAAATCAGGGATAAATAATTCTTTCATTGTATAACCCATGTACTAACTTTGTATTTTTTAATGCAAGTTTTGCTAATGCTGTCCCTTTCAGAATAGATTAACGTATAAACTCTGTTCTTTATTGTAGAGGGAAATCCTAGACCATAGCGTAAACTCTTTGAGGGTTAATAACTTCTCTTCTAACGAGATTTTGTCTCAACAGAGGGAGGGAGGATTACACCTATGAGTCTAACTCTTAATTAATTCATTAACTTATGTTTATTGTATTTGATTTGATATTCAAAATATGGTTGTTGTGAAGTTCTTTATGATAAATAAAATTTACTTAAACTTTATTTAAGTGTGTTGGTCAGCTTGTCCCAAAAGATCCCTATCCCATAGATATAGTTTTCACGTCTGTGCGTCTAACTGTCGTCACTTATGTGTGTGTGTATGTGAGTGGGGATATATATATATATATATTAATATATAGTGTGGTAGACTGTCTGACTAACAGAGTCTTGTTGTAGAGATAGGCTGAATGAGAGAAGTTTCTCGATTTCAGGGACAGACTCTACCTATTTTCCACCATCTCACTCGTGAAAATCTATTTCTTTGCCTTATCTCCCACTGAGCTATCACCTGTTCTAGTCCTGTTCAGAATGAACCAATCTATGTCTTAATTCCCCTATCAAAAATCTACGACAGGTGACATGAATGCAACGATAGGTACAGTCAACACCGGCTTTGAAGAAGTCATGGGAAAACAGGGGCTAGGAATAATGAATGAAAATGGGGAACTATTCTCAAACTTCTGTGCTTCAAATCAACTGGCTATAGGAGGAAGCATGTTTCCACATAATAGAATACACAAGGCAACATGGATATCACCAGACCATAGAAAAGAAAATCAGATTGATCATATATGCATAAACAAGAAGTTTAGATCATCATTGCAGGATGTAAAGATATATAGAGGAGCAGATGTGGAATCAGATCACCACCTTCTGATAGCCAAAGTAAAAATGAAACTCAAGAGATATGCAACAATGCAAAATTATAGACAACAATTTAATGTAGGACATCTAAGAAAACAAGAGACAAATTTGCGGTCACAATATCCAACAAATTCCAAGTGCTCTGTAGTAAAATCTGCGAGAATAATCGCTAATTTCAGTAGGATTTTAGTCATAAAATGATAATAAATAAACCCGCCCGCATGTGTCTGACGGTTGGCATCTTTGACGCCAGCAACACTGCCTTTTGTGCAGTGCTAAAGCCTATAGAACGATCCCACGGTAAAAATCTAACACACGTTTTAGTTTCGGTTTCGAAAACG